>JAAVUA010000026.1:0-62258 GCA_014898875.1 Fusarium miscanthi
TATATATAGCAAGCTAAAGCTATAGCTCACTATTTCTACGAGCACCTTAGGATAAATTGTTATTGTTCTTTATAACTTTCCTCAATATAAACACTTAGTACTAATAGCTTACCTATAGTCATTAAAAAAAAAAATTAGGCTAACCGAAGCTTAGCTTATAATTAGCTAATGCCATAAATTTATAGGATAGCTGTAGCTGGTAGCTAGATTTAGCTTTAGCTTTAGCTTTAGCTTTAGTCCAGCTCCACTACTATTCGCTGGCTGCTAATTTTATAGGATAGCTATGAAGGCGTAGTATTTCATAGCGCGCCCTTCCCTCTATAGCTTGCTATGAAGGCGCAAGCATACTTCGTAGCACTCCTGTATAATAAATATTTTAGCCTAAAACAGCACAGATAATATGCTACTGTTTGCTAACGAAGTATGCTTACTTCGAAGGCTACGAAGAAAAACCCGCAAGCTCGGGAATAGAAATAAAGCTAGCTAAAGCTTATTATTATAGCGAATTGCTATAGTTCTAGCTAGCACGAACGAAGTCCCTCTTATTGCTACAAAAGCTACAGCTAGCTCGCTACAAATATATTAATGTAAATCTAATCCGTCTTTTATATAAGAACTAGTTAGTACCACGAACACTTGCGCCTGGATAAAGGCTATTGCTAATTCTAAACCTGAAAAGGCTATAATAAATAATAAAGGTATTAATCCTAAAATGAAGAATATAAAACCAGAATTCATTATATTATAAACAAACCCACTTAATATGCTTAATAACATATGACCGGCAGTTATATTAGCGGCTAATCTTAATCCTAATGACACATTTCTAGCAAGGTATGATATTAACTCGATAGTAACTAGTAAAGGTAAAAGAGCTAAAGGACAACCAGCTGGCACTAATAAAGAAAAGAATTTTAGACCATGTTTTTGGAATCCTAATATAGTCGCACCTAATACTATTGTAAAACTAAGAGCAAATGTTAATGCAAAATGACCTGTAGAAGCAAAACTGTATGGAACCATTCCAATTAGATTATTTACTAATATAAATATAAATAAAGTATATATAAATGGGAAATAAATTTGACCATTTTTAGGGTTTATTTGACCTATAACTATATTATGTATAGTTACGTATAAAGATTCTTGAGCTATAGATCAGTTATTACTAACTAATTTATTATAGTTAGTTGAAACTATACTTAAAACTAATATAATTAAAGCTCCTATTGTTAAATATAATCCTATGTTAGTTAAAGATAGATGTAAGTTACCACCTAAAACTTCTAAATTTAATATGTCTCTTATTTCAAATTGATCTAAAGGACTTCTTATTTCTTCAGCTTGCGCTAAGAATAAATTTTGTTTTTCTATAGAAAACATCTAGTAGTATTATTACTACTATAATATATAAATCTTTAAAAAGCTAAATATTTGCAAAATAGTTGCTAGCTGAGTGCCATGGTATAAAGCTATTCCTGCGTAGCAGAAATAGTGACTCAATAAAAAAAAAAGAATAAAGGGCTTTTAGCTTTAACTGAAAGCTAGGAATAGCCTATATAACTAAACTACTCATAGCTAACAGTGTGGCTTATATCGTTACAAGCTCATATTTATTTTACTAGCTATGCATATTTTTCTCTAGCTATGCAATTAATATTCCTCCTAGCTAGCGCAGCCGAGCTATAGCAAGCTATAATTTAGCAAGCTAAAGTTTTACTTTAGCTTGCTAAACCCTAGTTTTATTCTTTTTTTATAAAAAAAAAATATTGCTTATTTTAATTATATTTATAGCTATAGCATTATTAATGCGGGCTTTAGCTTTTAGCTTGCTTTTAGCTCCCGAAGGAATATGGATAGCACTAATATATATTATATTTTATTAATAAACATACGTGATAAGAATAAACGCACTATTCTTGGTAATATATATTTAGATAATACGTATAGAATAAATACTATTATAGCAAAAGCAAATACTATTTCATTCATATAATAAAAAGGTACTAATTGAGGCATATAAGTTTTGATTATGTTAATTATAATACGTGCACACAGCGTCACTCGTAGGTAAAAAAAAAGTATATAAGAGCTTTAGTCTGCTTAGCTATTATTATAGCTAGCTATTCTTTTTATAGCCAAGCGCAGCTAAGCTTATATACTATATATTAAACTATTCATAGAATAATCTAATACGTTTAAAATTAAAGAAGGATATACACCTAATATAACTGTAAATAATACTAATATAAATAATAAGATAAATTCTCTTTTATTTACATCGTATATACTTTCTTCTAAGAATCTAGTGAAAGAACCACCGAAAGATATTCTATTAAACATATATATAGTGTAGGCTGCAGAAAATACTACAGAAGAGCAAGCGAAAACACCTAATACTGGTAATCTTTCTATTATACTATAAAGGGACATAAATTCACCTACGAAATTTAAAGTTAATGGAGCACCGCAATTTCCTAAAGCTAATATAAAGAATAATATAGCAAAGATAGGCATTAATTGAGTAATTCCTCTATAAAAATATATAAGTCTAGTACCTGTTCTATCGTATAGTATTCCACCTGCACATATAAATAAACCACTTGACACAAACCCATGGGCTAAACCTAATATGATACTACCCTCTAATCCTTGTATAGTATTACTAAATACTCCTATTAAATATACTGAAGCGTGACAGACTGAACTATAGGCTATTAGTTCTTTTACGTCTGTAGTTCTTAGTGTACTAAAGCTAGCATATATTATTGTAATTACCGCAATAGTAAATACAACAAAAGTATAATCTAAAGAAGCTTTAGGTAATATAGGTAATATTAATCTAAATACACCGTATAAACTTAATTTTAATACAATTGCGGCTAATACTATACTTCCTCCTAAAGGAGATTCAACGTGAGCTTTTAATAATCAATTGTTTAAAAATATTGTAGGAGTTTTTACTGCAAATGATATAAATATTCCTATAAATAAGAATATTTGAGTTTTATATTCAAAATTTAGTTTAAATAATGTATCAAAATCTGTACTACCCATTATAGAAGATGTACTTAAAATGGATAGTAGTAAAAACAAAGAACCTCACAGTGTATATAAAAATAAATAGTAGCTAGCACTTACTTTATTATCTGATCCATATAAACCTATTAATATAAATAAAGGAGGTAATATACTTTCAAAGAATATATAGAATGACATTATATCTAATGTCATAAAAACTGCTAATAATAATGTTTCTAATAATAACATAATTATTAAATAAGATTTTACATTTTCTTTTATAGAGTCTCAATTAGATAATAATGCTATAGGCATTATTATTGTTGTCAATAATATAAAATATATTGAGATACCATCTACACCCAAGTAAATATCGAATAGTTGTACATTGTAGTGCTCTTGTACATACTGAAATTGATTAGAGCTGTTATTAAATAAAATAAACATAACTAATGATATAATTAAATTTATTATACTACTAGTTAGCGCAATGGTTTTAGTATATAACTCTGAATTTTTTTTATATGATCCTATACTAGCTACAACTATTGTTCCTAATAATGGTATTGTGATTAATGAGGATAATAACATATCTAGTTTATTAAAAAGAGATCATTCAAATAATTTACCATGTCCGCCTATATACATGTGTCTCATGGCCTAAAAAAAAAAATAAGTTTTTATGTGTACTAGCGAAGCTATTTGCTAGTTATAAAAAAAAAATAACTAGCTTTCTACTAACTTACCCTATCCTCCTATTTAATCTCTTGCTTTCTTCGTATTTTTTCGTTTCATATTCGATAGCAAGACGTAGCATGAAAGGATCAGCTACAGGATGGATAGTTTTCTTTTCATCTTCAAAAAGACACTTAACCACCCGGCTGGGTCGGTCAGCTAGCGGTTTATCAGCCTCTTTTTCTACTCTATTACCAAAAGTATATCGGCTAACTGCCTCACTGTTGCCACGGAAGTATGATACCAATGCCTCTTCTTGTCTAACAGTAAGATTATGTGGGCCAAATTCTATGTAATTACGCTTTAAATCATCGCTTTTATCGTCATTAGCCATAATTTGTAAATATAATCTACGGGAGATTGGATAATACTTCTTTCGCTCCGAGTCATGAATTCACTCGTCAGTATGGGTTGCATCAGTTATTTGAGTATAGTTGGAAGGCCTTGGAGAATTAATATTTTCCATATAAAATATAAAAAATATAGATATTATGGATAAGAAGGCTAATACTAAAACTATTCAATAGAGAGCTTGTGGATTGCCTACGGGGGCTACTACATCTAATTTTGTATTTTCTAATATAGAGGTTGATAATTTCATTTTTTTTTTAATTTTTAATTATGTTTCTCAGTTAATGTGTGCTAACTTACTAGCCCCCCATTTATCTCTAGTGCACAAGCTATATCTAGATACTAGAGAGCTGCTTATAGCTTATTATTTTTTTGCCCGACTAGTTACTAAAACATGTTCACATTTACAACAGTTATTCCAAATATATATAATAAACAAGGAATTAATATTATAAAAGCAAATAAAATAGGTAATAGCACAGTTCAACAGAATGACATTAACTGGTCAAATCTAATTCTTGGGAAAGAGGCTCTTACCCAGATAAAAATAAATACCATTATTGAGCTTTTTATACCTAAAGTTATACTATGAAAAAAGGCATCTACAGAAGAACTAGTTAAAATTTCTCTTAATTTAAAATATTCTAGGGATGTAATTCAGTTTATATCAAAAATATATGCATATACATAATTAAATAAATCAAATCAATATACAATATCAAATTCTAATAAATAACCACCTAAAAATAAAATACTAGTAAATATACACATTAGTACAATACTAGCATATTCAGCTAAGAAGAAAAAGACAAATATTACTGCAGCATGTTCTGTCATAAATCCACTTACCAGTTCAGATTCAGCCTCTGCTAAATCAAATGGTGCTCTATTAGTCTCTGCCACAGATCCTATAAAGAATATTATTAATATACATAACAGGGGTAAAGCTAATCATACTATTTTTTGGAATTGTACATTTATATTTAAATTTAGGCTATTTGTTATCATTATTATTATTAATAATACAGAACTTAACACTAATTCGTAGCTAATTAATTGAGCTGTACTTCTTAAAGATCCTAAGAAAGCATACTTACTATTAGCACTTCATCCTGCAAGTAAAATACCATAAGTAGCTAAAGATGAAACAGCTAACATATACAATATTCCTAATTCCATATCCCCTAATGATAGTCCAGGACCGTAAGGAATAACTGCATAACCTAATAAAGCAAATATTAATGTCACTATAGGTCCTAAGAAAAATAGTATTAAATTAGCTTGTGTAGGAGCTACATATTCTTTTAAGATTAATTTTAAAGCATCTGCAAATGCTTGCAATAGACCATAGTATCCCACAGCGTTGGGACCTAGTCTTCTTTGCATACTTGCCATAGTTTTTCTTTCGGCTACAGTTACATAAGCTACCACTAATAAAGCAGGTAACATTAATATGATATTTTCAATTATTGAAATAATAGTAGGAGAATAATTCATTTTTTTTTATTTTTAATTATATTTCTCAGTTAATGTGTGCTAACTCACTAGCCCCATTTTTATCTCTAGTGGGCAATCTATATCTAGATACTAGAGAGATTATTCTAGCTAGAGATAAGAAAGGGTGTAGTAACTAACTAGGTTGGTTTTGTTTAATCTTATAATATTAATAATACTAATTTAGTGCGCTTCGCGCTTCGCGCTTCGCGCTTCGCTACATATTCCTCCAGGCTAGCTCTGTAGCTTTATATACTTTTTATTATTATAGTGCTCCCTGCACTTCTAGGGAAGGGTTATTATTATAGCTAGCTGCAAGCAGTAAGCAGCAAATAATTATTGTATAACCATAGCTGCTATTAATGTTTATAAGAAGCATTTAATCTATTAAATTCATTAACTTTATCTAATATTTGCGAAGTATAGTTAACGTTTTCTTTCTTTAATTTACCCTCTATTTCTAATCCTTTCTGTAATAAATCATTAATTTCTTGCCCACGTGTTGTTATTAAACGATCAATAATACTTATTCTTCTGCTAAATTTATCAGCATCAGTATCCGACATATTACCAGGAACATCTAATGACATATTACCCCCTCCATCTGTTATAACATTTATATTATTAGTTAATATGATATTGTGAAATTGACTTATAAAATCAGAAAGTTGAGGTAATAGTTCATTAATCTTTAAAGTTATTTCTGTAAGCTCTACCGGGGCAGCCATACTTTTTAACGGAAGATCTGCAAATACATGAGGTCTGGGTATATGTATATCTTTATATAATAAAAGATTAATTAATTTTGGTTTCATACTTTTGGTTATTCTAATTTAATTATAATACGTGCACACAGCGTCACTCGTAGGTAAAAAAAAAGTATATAAGAGCTTTAGTCTGCTTAGCTATTATTATAGCTAGCTATTCTTTTTATAGCCAAGCGCAGCTAAGCTTATATACTATATATTAAACTATTCATAGAATAATCTAATACGTTTAAAATTAAAGAACATAGAAATGTTCTTTATAAACTTTAGTGCTATCCTTTTCATAACGAGGAGCAGCTTCGCCTAACGAAGTTAGCCCCTCCCCCTTCCCCACAGGGAAGAGTAGCTTTAACTGGCTATTTTTTTTTTAGCTGAGCGTACACTCGGAGGGAGGGTACTCTTATTTAGTTTTCTACAGCTTTTAGCTTTATTCATCGCCCGTAGCTGTGTTATATAAAGGATAGATTTTCTGTGCTTTAGCTTTAGTGCAACTGCACTAAAGCTAAAGCAAGCCGCCAGCTACCACTATTACAGAAATTACTGGAATTAGCTAGTTAATCCTTAAGAGCTTGCGCCGCCCCCACTTTTAAGGAGCCGAAATTAGTAAGTTATCAAGGTAAAGCTCTATGAAGCCAAGCTATAACAAGTTAAAGTATGAAGAAGGCAAGGGTACCTTGCTTACCCTCCTCTAGATTTCGTGCTTTAGCTTTTACAGCTAAGCTGTAAAAGCTAAAGCAGTAAAGCAGGCCAAGCTTTACAAGCTAAGTTAGGTATTAAATGTAGGTATTAAATATTATGATCGAGAAGCAAAAATAGCCAAAAAAAAATTTTTTTATTGATTTAATAGACTACTTATTATCTACATGATTAATTGGGGTATAATATAAATATTATACCGTATCTCATCTCAGGGTCGAACTAAGATCTAAATATTAGAAGTATTCTGCTCTGCCATTGAGCTAATGAGACTAGGATTATAGCCTCTTAGTATATATATATCTTATATACTAAAGATTAACTATAAGCCTCTATTTATAAATAAATGGTAACTACTAATCTAATTCAGTTTAGTATGTGGCCAACCCGCCTAGATAAACTAGAGTTTGCTTTATAGATAGCTTTATTTATTTTTTTTTTATAGCCCGGCTATAAGCAGCTTGCGCTAATTAATGCACGGATATCTAATTAACAAGATAAAGACGTATATAAAGCTAAAAGCTAAAGCGCATTAATTTTAGCTTTGTAAAGGTAGACTCACAAATGCATGAGGTTTAGGTGGGCTTGATAATCCTCACTCTAAGCTAGTGTAACTTCTATTTAAATTCGCTTGCAGTACGTCTGTGTAGAATCCAGGAGTTAATCAAGGATTTCTAGATGCAACTTTTCCTTCCACTAATTGTGAATATACAATATATAAGAATAATCAAGCAGCTATTACACTTACTATAGAACCTATACTACTGATTAAATTTCAACCTGCAAAAGCATCAGGGTAATCACTAATTCTTCTAGGCATTCCTTGTAAACCTAAGAAATGTTGAGGGAAGAATGTAAGATTAACCCCTATGAATAAAAGTCAGAATTGAACTTTAGCTAAATTTAAGTTATAATTTAAACCTAATATTTTAGGTATTCAGAAATATCATCCAGCAAACATTGCGAATACAGCTCCCATACTTAAAACGTAGTGGAAATGCATTTAATTTTATAGAGAGGGTGCTTTAGCACATTTTTCTAAGAAAAATAGCGCAGCCCTCCTACGGAGAGCTTGCGCCTTCTAAGAAGGCGCAAGCTCGCTCAGCCCTATTTATAAGATTTATTATGTGTCTAGCTTGCTTATCCTCCGCCAGGGCTAGAGGATATGAAAATATCACGAGCTTTAGCACGAGCTTGCGCCTTCTAAGAAGGCGCAAGCTCGCGCAGCCCTATTAAATTACCATATCGGGGACTAATTTCAATCCCACGTTGTACCACCGGTTTCCTGCAATTCTCTTATATCCTCAACATAGTCCATCAAATGATTATACTGTTGAACATAAAATTCATAGTCATCATTAACCTTATCTGCATATTTTTGATACTCACGGCCTGTTTTTTCAGGCGCAAGCTCTGTGTGTTATATTTTTCGGAGAAAAATCCGCAAGCTCCTACTTTACCTGCCCTAAATGTTATAGATGGAATATTAAGTAAATTATTAGCTATACCTACTGCCTTACTACATTGAATATAAGAAGAATTTGCTAATCTATGATAAACTTCAGCATATCTCTCGGCGTGGCTTAAACTAGTAAAAGCACCATGAAAAAGCAGCATTGAATCTGATATTTGTGGACTTAATATAACATTTACTTCTTCAATAACATATATAAAAGCAGGGAATAAATTAGGAGGGCTATAAAAAAAAATATATTTTTTTTTATAAAGCTCGCCTTAAATAATCAAACAATTTATTATTTAGATAAATTATACTTAAGTTATATAGTATAAATAACACTATATAAAGCACAAAATTCCTATTATAGAAAGATAAAATAAAAAGGTCTCCGGGGTATCTTAGACAAATAAATATTATAGGTAACATAATTATATATTTTAAGAAATAAAAAAATATTAAACAAATTTTATAAATAGGGGGAGGAACTTCGTTCGCCCCTCCACATTTTGATGTAATATATACATCTATATAAAAAAAAAAAAATTAAGCAACAAAATAAACTTAGCCTTACATCCTTATTTGCATTAAAATTGGAGAATATTAAATAGTAAATTTAGAGAAAGGAAAGCGTATATAGGCTGCTAAACCTTAATTTGTAGGACTATATCTTTACCTGTAATCAATACGTTATTTATTTTCAGATAGGCTAAGCCCCAAATGTTTGGTAACAAAAGGTACTTTATATCATAAAGGGTTATTATATTTAATTCAATTAATCATGAAATCTGAGTATGTTTTATGTTCTATACTACCTTTAGGTGATGTTTTATATCTCCTAATCTCCATGAAAGGTTTAATTTTACTTACTCTGTAAAATTTAATATCAGAATATAATCGATTATGCATAAAGTAATCATATATAAATAACATATGATTAACATTTTGAAATTTAAAGGTTATAGATGAGAATTCTTTTTCAGCAACGGAGTTTGATCTTTTACGTTTATTAACAGCAGGTTTAGAATTTAATACAGTATTATCAAAATTTAACTTGGAAGAATATTTATTATATTCAAATTCCAAATTACATTCTATTCTATTTCCTGCATAATTAAATACTATAGAACCGTCAGTATCTATTAAACCTGCATAATAAGGATCATATAATTTTATGTTATAATCAGCTTCAATATAATCTATATTGTATAAAGCACAAGCTTCTTTAAAACCAGGTACTTTTAGTCTGATTAATCCATTAATATGTTCTAAAATATATTTCATATCTTCTTTTGTAGATACTATATATATTGAATAAGGTTTATTTTTATCTGCTCTAATTCTACCTATTTGTAGATAATTTTGTATACGTGTTAAAATTCTAATATCTCTTTTATGTAATTTTATTCTTATTTGTTTAAGAACTCTTTGTTTATAAGTAGAATTTGTTCTAATATCGAAATTTCCATCCCCATCTATTACACCGGCAAATCAATTTCAAAATGTATAATCTTCTGTATGAGGTAACTGACGTCTAGTCTCTGAGAATCCTTTTCAGTTTTCTGCTGATTGTGTATTCATAAGTTCTGAACTTATTGCTATATTGTTATTTTGACTATTTAAAAGAAAAATATTCTTACTAACATCTAATTTATAAAGATAAGCCGTATAAATAAATAGTAAACAATATGCAAATAATACAGTTTCCAGCATATAGTCAGTTGCAGAATAGTACTTAAAAGAAGATATACTATTCAGGCCCAATTGAGCAACTACGTAGTAAGTATCGTGGAAAGCTATATCAAGTGATGCATTGGCTAATACAACACCACTTAATCCTCCTATTGTAAACATAAATACAAAACCTAATGAGAACAACATAGAAGGTGTCATTTTTATAGATCCTCCATAGCAAGTAGCTAATCATGAGAATATTTTTATACCAGTAGGTACAGCAATTATTAATGTAGCAGCTGTAAAGTAAGCTCTTGTATCCACGTCTAATCCTACAGTATACATGTGATGACTTCATACTATAAATCCTAATATACCTATAGACATCATAGCATACACCATACCTATATAACCAAATATTGGTTTATTTGAATTAGTTGATATAGTTGTACTAATTATACCGAAACCAGGCACAATTAATATATAACAATAATTTTGATTAATTTAATAGTCTAATTAAGATCTATTAAGATTAATACTCAAAAACTTTCGTTTTTGTTAGGACTCTATCTTATACTGAATTTCTATTCATTGAATTTTTCAATTTTATAATCTTTTCTATACCGAGGGCGCTAGCTCGTCCCGTTAAGTGATCTCTTTCTTGTATTAATATGTATGTTTTTCTTCATTTAAGATAATTATTGTGCTTACTAGATTGTAAATGAAAATTATCAAAATAATGTATTACTTTTCGAGCTGAACCGTAACTAGTTGATCCATAGTAATAACTATCTTGACTTTCTCTATATCTTATATTACCTCCAAATAGGTCTTTTAATCAAAACAAAACATTTTTATCCTTTTGGAGCGGAGCTACTATTTGAAAGTTTAATCTAATTTCTGGTCTAGGTTTATTAATTCTATTAATAATTTTAATTTGAAAACTAGCATCTGCATCTGAAAATCCTGCAAGTCAGTGATTATGAAAATCATTGGAGTCATTTATTTTAAACTCTATACTTTCTTTTGAGTATTTCGAATGAGCAAGTACATTATTAATAACTTGATTAAATTTATTAATAGTTCTTAATCTACCATTAATTAAATTGATAACTCTAAGCATGCCATCTTTATTGGATATAATATACAAATAAGCATTTTTATCTTTAACTTGTTTAACATTACCAAAACCTATTATACTTTTTATATAATAGGCTAACTTAATATCGGGGGAACTAAATACAATTACCAGCTGTTGTTGAGAACTGAAATGTCCATCTCCATCTATTAATCCGGCTAGATAATGTCCTAATTGTTGATCGTTTAACGGTTTTAAGTGTCTCGGTACATGAATAGATATATTTTTTAAATTTTCAGTATTGTCGCGTATAGTCTCTGGGGTTCCACTTTTTAAAGTGTTACCTGCTGATTGGCTTCATTGTTTTAACTTTTTTACTATATCAATTAAGAGGGAGTATTTAAAACTTGTTGGCGAAGCGTTTCCAGCATATAGCAACATTAAGAGGCTTGTAATTTTAACCTCTGGGTGTCCGAAGAATCCATTTCTTCAAATTTAACTTACTTATTAATTCTCTTGTTAAATCCAGGTACCTGTGATATAGTAATCCAGGGCTTGTGCGTATATCTATAATACGGAAGAAATCGACTGTACATTAAGCAGCATTTCAGCCACCTACCAGTGAACCAGTCTGTAGCGGTCACTTAAATAACCGACGGTCTTCGAACGAGAATATTCATTGACCGTTAACACTAGTATTGCTAGTATTATTATTAACTTTTCCTTATATTAAGGGGGCCCTAGCTCCGCCTTAATATGTACAATAACATATATTCAATCATATATGTATTATACTTAAGAGTTGCAAGTAATATTGACTAAATACTAACTAAATCTAAGGTATATTCAATATAGAATATTTACTCTTTCGGATCTTATATCTTTTTACATCTGTCCTGAGAGTTTCATAACTTGTACGTTAAACCTTGACTTTTTTTCCCATATTTTAATTAAATTTATTAATTAATCTAGCTTTTTCTTTTAATTCAATCCTTTTTATTGGATCTAAATGATTTTTATTTAATAAATCAGCATGTACTTCTTTTCATGCTACATACGAAGCAGATTTTTTCGTAATTAATTTATAGTTATCAAAATAAGTGAATATCTTCTTACAGTTATCTAATCCACCTATTCTATATTCATAGACATTGTGACCTGAAGCATGTTTTGATACTTTACCCCCATTAAATAATAAACAAAGATGTTCAAGTATTTTAACATTTTGCTCTCATTTTTGAGCAATATTAAAATTAAAACTAAATCCTTTATCTTTATTTATCGAACAAGTAAAACAACCTTCTCCGTCAGTAAAACCTAAAAGTCAATTGTTATCTAAACTGGGTAAAATTGAAGTATGTTTTACTTCAACTGTATCTAATCTAATTCTTCCTTTAGATACTCATGCATTAAATCCTTTCACAAATTCTTCAAACTTTTCCTTTCTACCTGGTAATATAAGATTACCGTTAAATAAATGAACAAATAATTCGATTTCTTTTTTATTTTGAGTAACATATCTACTTGTAACTTTTGATTGAGGTATTACTTTACCAAATCCTAAAGTTTCTTGTATAAATTCTAATACATAAATATCTATATTACTTTGTGTAATAACGAAACAAAGATCGCCTCTTTTATTTATTATAAAAGATCCTTCACCCTCTGTAAATCCTATGAATCAAATTAAGAATTTTTCTGAAGGTAAAGAATTGCCTGGTAAATATTCATTATATTTAAAGTAAAAGGACTCTAAGTTAAAATTACTTCTTGAAGAAGTACTATACTTTAATTTAAATGAAAAGCTAGATTTATTGGCTATTTTAATTATACCTATAATAGCTAAAATTGAAAAGTTCATTAAAATATCTCTCAAGAAAAGATGTTGGAATAATATAGGATCTCCTCCACCTGCTACTTCAAAGAATGATGTATTAAAATTTCTATCTGTTAACACCATAGTTATACCCGAAAAAAAAAATCTTGGCCTGCTAGACCAGGTCTCATGGTTAATTAATTAACCTCATAAACAAGAGCGAGCTTGGTATTTCATTAGCTAGCACATAGCTAGCACATAGCTAGCGCAGCCCTGTTTAAGGCAGACACTCAATATGTCGCCATATTGTTGGGACTATATTTTATTTGTATAAGTTATAAAAATTATTTAAATGATCTCAATTAAATTCTGTTCTTTTATTATTCATTTGTGCTTTAATTTCAACTATAGCTTTAATAGATTCAGATTTTGTATGGCTTTTGGCTTTAAAATATGACAATACTTTTATTCAATCTTTATAATTTAAATATTTACTAGAAAATAAAGGATATTTTTCAAGATATTCTACTAATATAAAATTACTATCTACATTTGTAGTTCTAACTCTATATTCAGGTTTTGGCTTATTCATTCGAGTTTCTTTTACAGTAGAAGATAAAAAATTGGCTATTATACTCAAATATTCCAAATTATTTTCATTATTATGATCATTTTGTCTTTGAGATAATTCAAATTTACATTCTATTTTTGGATATTTAGTGCGTTCCGCGACTAAAGTCGTTCTTACTGAAAAATGCCCATCTGCATCTATAAATCCTGCTAATCAACTGTTAGAGTTTATATCGCTTATATCTTTATTTTTCTTGCGGATATTTAAATCAAATCTTTGATTTAATCAATCAATTAATCTATGTAAAGCATAAATCTTGGGAGTTCTCATATAACCATTTATAATATTGGCTATTAGAAATATACCTTCTAATTTATTAATTGTTAAGACATAAGCATTAGAACCTTTTTTTTTAGAAATAGATCCATGGCTTAATTTAGATTGTAATATTAAAGCTAAAGGAAAATCTCTTGAATCGAATAGTATTTGTATTGAAGGGTAATATAAGTCACCTTTAGGCGATCTTTCTGTTTTAGGTACTATAATAGAACCATCCCCTTCAATTATACCAGCTAAATACGAAGAAAATTTAGCATCAAATTCTTCATTGTTATGATATGACTGCACTGCCGCTAGTGTTTTTCTTTTTACAGAAAAGAATTTACGATCTATATTTAAGGCGGGAACGAATAGCTTGCGCGGCAAAGCATCCCGGAGGGAATACCCTCTATTTTTAAAACATACAAATTTTGGCGAATAGTCTCTGAAGATACTTATTAACTTATAGTATAATAAGCATCCTGCTGATGAAGATATAATAAATGAATATATCTGTTTCCAGCAATTTGCCAAATTTAACGCTGGCAGTATTTTACCAGCTAATACAGGTAATGATAATAAAAGTAATACTGCTGTTATAACTACTGCTCATCCGAATAATGCTAATTTATGTAATCTTATTCCTGGCGTTCTCATATTTACAATTGTTGTTATAAAATTTATCGATCCTAATAAACTACTTACCCCTGTTAAATGTAAAGTAAAAATAGCAAGATCTACACTTGGTCCGCTATGACTTTGTAATCCTGATAATGGAGGATAAAGTGTTCAACCTGTACCCACTCCACCTTCAATTATGGCTGAAAATACTAATAATATTAAACTAGGGGGTAATAATCAGAAACTTATATTATTTAATCTAGGGAATGCCATATCCGGACCACCTACCATTAAAGGCATTAAAAAATTTCCAAATCCACCTATTAATGCAGGCATACGTTTACTCATAATCTTTCGAATATGAACGGACTATATCTTTATCTTTGAATATCATAAAATATTCACTAAGATATTCCACGTGTAGTCTCTGGGGAACCTACTAGATAACAAAATTATCTTTGGTTTCCTGCTGATTGCCCAATCCTTTAAAATGTCACTGTATTCCACTGCTAACATATAGTCTGCGGTACTAGTTTTAAAGGCTCTAAGGGGATTCCAGCATATAGTGAAAATAAAGTAAAGCATTTCTGCCTTACCCGGCCATGCCTTTCTATTTAATCTTTATATGTAAATTTTCATTTTCCTCTATAATAACCTGATTTTACACCTTTTAAGTATTGTCTAATAGTTACACGATCTCCTTTTAAGTGATTAGCTAAACTTGTTAACGATGAAAATTCCAGATTCTTACTTGAATCGTCTTTAAATTCTGCTAAAATAGAAATAGAAGTAGGATGTTTAACTGTATATAATGCACGTTTTTCATTTACCAACTCTTTTATTCCATCTAGAGTTAATAAATTCCTATTTTCAGATTCTTCTATTAAATCCAAAGATAAAAACAAAGTATCTAAATATGCTGCACCTGCATCTAAACAGTTATTTAAAGTTTTATGATGAATACTTATTGAATTATACATATGTTGTTTCGATTCAAATATATATAATAAAGTAAAATCTTCTAGGTTATAAATATATACGGGAGTACCTCTTTGTTTACGTAATCTATCTCTTATTTCTTGGTTCATTGGTTCATGATAACCAGAACTGCTTGCCACCAAATCTACGTTTAAACTTGGGTTTAATAGGCGTGCCTCTTCTATAAAATGTTGTTCTAAGCTTACAACTTCATCTAAGCTAGAATTCTCATCCATTATATAAATTGTAAGATTTGTATCTTGAAATCCGTGTTTATTAAAATAACGTAACACTCTACGTGCTTTAGTTTGAAGAATAGATGGCATAAAGTAAGAACTTATTCTATTATACAAATTAATAGAATGTCCTACATAAGCATGATCATTACTTTCTCAAATATAAACACCTTTTTGATTTTTCGATACTTTTAAGATAAGATTTCTATTACTAAAAGGGTTTTCTATATATACTTTAGTATATAGTGGGTAGCTTGCGCCTTCTTCATCGTTATTTTTATTAGGGCGCGAAGCTCTATTGTTATTATTACTATTTGTAATAGTAATAGTGTTGTTTTGGTTATTATTGAGAGCTCCTCGAGTAAAAAAAATGTATTTTTTTTTCGTGCTAGCTTGAAAATTAAAATTAAATAGTCTTCAATTGTCGACCATGAAGAATATCATTAATATAGCGTGAGCTGTAATTACACTGTTATATAATTGATTATTAGAAATATATTGAACTCCTGGCCCACTAAGTTCAAGTCTAATTAACACTGAAAAAGCTGTACCTAATAATCCAGAGAAAAGAGCGAATATTAAATACAATGTACCTATATCTTTAGCATTTGTTGAATTAAATCATCTTTCCATACCCATAGACATTTGAGATCTTAATGTTAAACTAGGCTGGTGGGAACAACTTTCCTTATCTAAAGACAAAATTAGGAAATAATTTAAGTACTTTTTGTGAACATAATTTTTCACTTAAAAGTTATTAACTAATATTTTTAATTAATAATTACAAGCTAACTTGCTCTTTCTTGCAAAAGGGAAGGCAAGCCCTATTTCCTCTTGCTATACTCCTCTAAAGATTTGGCTAAATTTAATAGGGTGGGCCTTTGCAGATTTTTTTCGGAGGGCGGAGCTTGCCCCCTTCGCCCTCCGCCTAATATATGCTAAAGCTCTCCACTATAAATTAATGTAATGTAATGTAATGTAATAACTGTTCTACAATCATATTATATTTTAATTTTAGGATTAGCTTCGCTAGAACGAAGTTCCCTCTTATTTTTGTAATTTCTTATCGGCTAGTCTAGCACTAGCTAGTGCTAGTTACTACTAAAAATTGTATAAGTGCGAGCTTGCGCCTTCATCATGTGGTTAGCTTATTTATCTTACTTAGTTTTAAACTGCAGTAATAAACTATGCAGCCTGATAATTTCTTAAATTATTCGATTATGGCTACTAATAGTGCAATATATGGTATATATGCTTCTAGTTTGCTAGCTTGCGAATACTAACTGGCTAAGTATATATTCGCAATCCGGCAGCCATAAAAGTACTAATCTAAAATATTTAAAATACAAATATTTATTTTCGCTTACTTTTGTTTGCTTAGCCCCTTCTTGATTTTTTTTCGTGCTTAACTTAGATTTCTCGAAGAAAAATATGCATGCTTAAAGCTTTAGCTCTATTTCATAGCAGGCTTAACAGAAAAGCAGGCTACGATCATTTATATAATAACGACCATCGTGGCTATTTAGTGTAATTATTATAGTATAGTTAAGCTGTTATAGGGTAAAAAAAAAATGCGTAGCTTGCGGATTTTTCTCCGAAAAATATAGAACTTGCGCCTGTATTTTTTTTTCTAACGAAGTATGCATACTTCGTAGCCTCCCGGAGCTTCGCCCTCTTATATATATAGTTTTTAGCCCTATCTTTATGCAGCTAAATATATATACTTATAGCTAGTGCATTTTTTTTTTTAATTTTTTTTTTTTTGCGCTTGCTTTTCAGAGCAAGCTAAAGTAAAGCTAAGGATTAGCAGTATTTTTTTTTTAACCAAGGGTAGTGCGTAATAATATACTAATACTATAACAAAAATTCATCTATATTAATAGTAACTTATTCATATTTATAAATATTAGTTAATATATAATTAATAAGCGATTAAAACTTATTTTATATGGTAACTAAGAGCGAGCTTTATAAAAAAAAATATATTTTTTTATATAGCCCGCCTACTTAGAAGGCGAAAACTCGTGCTTAAACATACTTCGTAGCCCTCCTTTGTTAGCAAGCTCGCTCTACTATTAGCCGTAATAGCACCAGTTAGCACAAACTACTCTATATAGCATAGCTATGAATACGAAGAGCTTTGCTAAGCCTTGTTAACGAAGAGAGGAGTTTTGCTAAGCCTTCATAGCACAGCCCCTTAAGGGGGCAGTGCTACTAAATAAAAAAGATTAAGGAGGAATTGAACCTCGTACAAATGATCTGCAATCACCGTGTAAAACCATCTACAATCTTAATCTTTGCCCCGTACTACAAAGCCAGCGCCTTGTTGAGGGCTAGCTTCGCTAGAACGAAGTTCCCTCTCCTAATTATTTGGAAGGAGCCAGCTCTAGCTTTAATGCTTTAGGTATAAATATAAAGCACTAGCTAGCTAATAAATAGCTAGCTAGTAGTAACAATACAGCACTACTCTATAGTCAAGGGCAAGCTTTACATAACGTTATACTTATATATTTTTGGCTTTATTTTGTAATTCTAAATCTACAAGAGTATTTTCTAATATACTTACTGCCGGTAATATAAATAAGAAATGAGAAAAATATAACGCAGTACTTAATTGTCCTATTTCTATAAACGGGCTTTCTACGTGTTTAGCTCCTAATTGCATTAACATTAAAAAATTCACTAAAAACAGGTAGAAAGCTATCTTGCTTAGGGGTCTAAATTGTAAACCTTTAGTTAACCCTAAATCAGCTTTAGGTAATAGTAAAATAATTAGTATTGCAGCTAACATTGCGATAACTCCTAATAATTTATTAGGGATAGATCTTAAAATAGCATAGAAAGGTAATAAATATCATTCAGGTACTATGGCAGGTGGTGTTTGCATAGGGTTAGCCATTATATAATTATCACTATCACCTAAAACATTAGGCATAAAGAATACAAAGATACCTAAAACAAATATAAAGATAAATATAGTTATTAAATCTTTAAATAAGAAATAAGGAGCCATAGGCATTCTATCATAATATACTGGTACTCCTAAAGGATTACTTGATCCTGCTGTATCATGTAAAGCTATCATATGCATTAAAACTAATGCCGCTAATATAAAAGGTAATACAAAATGTAAAGCAAAGAATCTGTTTAAAGTTGCGTTATTTACGCTAAAACCTCCTCAAATGACAATTTGATTATGTATAATTTTTAATTTATACTTTATATCCTTTCAGATATAATTAGACTATGTCTTGAATTTTATTTAATACGCAGCTATATAGCTAACGTTATAAAACCCTGGGGTTATCGTGTTGAGCTTATTGTTGGTTTAACTCACTCATTAGTCGTTGAACGTCCTTAATTCCTTTTAATTAACCGAATTAAGTTCCGCTACAAATAATTTAATAACTGGAGGTAAGTTTATGTTATTAAATGTTCTTGTAATTTTCCCCATTTGCCACTAAAAAATAAGGCGCTAGCACGAGCATAGCTTATGAAATAGCTAGCCTTATTTTCAAGGAGCCCTTTTTACAGTTTCGGGTAATGTAATTTACTATAACGCATAGAATTTTGTAAATTATTTAGTCATTTCATATATTGAATGTACTTTAATCCTATTAAAGGATGTAAACCTTCGAAAGAAAAGAAATTTATAACTGTTTGAATGTCAGATTTAGAACTAACACCAAATTGATTAAAATTATTATGGCTGCGCAAGTTAAAGCTCGTGTCTATTTTTCTTGTAGTATTAAACACTAATTTAAATGCTTCAAATAAATTTGTATGTATTCTTTGTTTTAATTGAAAACAACCATCATTATTGCTTTTAATAAAAAAAGAACCTTCTGAACATGTAAATCCTACAATTCAATTTTTAAAGAAATGTAATAATGTATAATCCTTTGCATCTTTCGGTAATTTAAATACATCTTCAATATTCTCTCTTGATGGTATTTGATCAAACATTTTTATATCATTTTTAAGAATATACATAGCCAAATTAAACTGATTAATTCTAGTTTCAGTTAAAAAGAATATGTTATTATGTATTAATAAAGGAAATAAAACTTCTTGTAATTCAGTTCTATTTATTACTAATTTACAACTTGGACTTCTTAAATCTTTATATACATTTACACTACCTAATTTTAAAGTAGAATGGATATATTGCAAAGTTGAAATATCTTCTATATGTAAAGATATAACTAATTTCATAGTTATAAATCCTTTAGTTGTTTTAGTAATTTGAATATAACCATCTCCATCTATTAATCCGACTAAAAAGGCTAAAAAAGATGTAGGTAGGTTAACATAATCTTTTTTATCTAATAATTTATTCATTTTCTTTAAAGCGTTTTTATGTACATTACCTATTGTAGGCAATATTGAATATATAAAAATCATACTAATACCCAAAACTGTAGTTTTGATTGACTCAACTATATCTTGTCCAATTCATGGAACAGCACTAATTAAATTAGTAATAACTGTAGCACCTCATAATGACATTTGTCCATAAGGTAAAACATACAAACTTACTTTTGTAGCAAAGTACAAAAGCGATGATAACTTTATTGTTCGTTTATCACCTATATTAGAACGATATATATCGCCTTGATATAAAGTTTCGACTGTGCATTAAGCAGCATTTCAGCCACCCATTAGTGACCCAGTCTGTCGCGATTATATGGATAACCGACGATCTCTTATATTGTAGTTACAATATATTTTGATCGTTTTCACTAATATTGCCAAAGAAACTATTAGGTTTCTTCAATAACCTTGTCAGGTTATTCTGCTTTAAGTTTTATTTCTTTCCATAAATTGCATAAAACTTTATACTCGCAGGACTACAACTATAATAATAATTTATTTTAGAGGAGGGCGCAAGCATACTACGTAGCCCCCCTTATTTAAAATAATCAACTATTCAACGTCCTTTTAATGTTTTGCTAGGAGTTTTTAATGTTCTTTGTATAGTTTTAGTTGAACAATTTAAAGCTTCTGCTGCTTCAACTATACTATTAAATTCGCCATATACAGTATTATTTAATTCTTTTACTATAATAGGCTTAGAATTCTTTTTCATATTTAAAACACCTTGTTCTGTATAGTCTAAAGGTTTTCTATTTAAAGCTGATTGTCTCATAGTTTCTATAGTTTCAGAAGATAAAGTTTTACCTCTATTCAAACTACCTATTTCTTCTCTACGCTTCTCACTATAATTCGCTTTCATCTTTATTCTATTAACTTCAGTATGTTTATATCCAAAGCTAGATCCTGCTTCGGTTAATATATTATAGTCAGGTAAAAGAGATTTTAGATAAAAATCTTCTAAATCTAATAATTTTTTATTATTTTCTTGATTAACTATTTCAGGGAATAATTCTAATACAATAAAGGCAAAATTATGTAAACCATATTTATTAACTGAATTTTTAACTATTTTACTACCATTTAAATATATTAAATGTTTTGAAAATCTAGAGTTAATTCTGTCTGTAGAAGCTGATCCTATATAATAACTTAAAGTTTCTTTATTTAAGATCATATAAATACCACTAAGTCCCTTAGTCTCTTTAGCTATATTTCTACGAACTGAATCTTCATTTAGATTATGATAGATAAAAACTGGATTAAGATTTTTGGCTAATAAAAACTTATTTATACGTGGGAACGAAGTCTCCTCTTCATTATATCTCGATGTTGAATAATATCTTTTATCGTTAAAGGTTGTTGTAGTTGTTATTTTATTATTATTATAGTCGTTTTGGGCTATTGTATGGTAACCCAGGAATCCTGTAACTATCATAACGATAAGGATTATTGTACCTATAACTCATGTCAATGTTCTTGGTGCTCTATATGATGCGTAGTATATACCTCTTCCTATATGTAAGTACACTAAAAAGAAGAAAGCTGATGCTGTGTTACTATGTAAGTAACGTACTAATCATCCGTTGTTTACATCACGCATAATATGCTCTACAGAATTAAATGCTTCTAATACTGAAGGATTATAGTGCATTGCTAAAGTAACTCCAGTTACAATTTGTATAACTAAACAAACTAATAATAAAGATCCGAAATTTCATAAGTAACTTATATTACTAGGTTGTGAAGCGTCTATTAAATAACCATTAGCTAATTTTAATAAAGGGTGATTTTTTAATATTCTCATAATAATTATAATTATATATATATATAGTATATAAATATATTTATATAGCGAGCTTATTTATTCCTGCGGAGGATAAAAAAAAAATGTATTTTTTTTTTCGCAGCGCTAGAGCTTACGCCTTTCTAGAAAAATATGCTATAGTGCGCCTATAATAGGTATATATTTATTTATTTTTTTTTTAGTAATATTAGGTAGCCCACAGTAAGGCGCAGGGTAGCTTGTAGATTTTTCTCCGAAAAATATAGAGCTTGCGCCTGTATTTTTTTTATCTAACGAAGTATGCTTGCGCCATACTGTGAACAGCTAGTACACATTAAGCTGTATAATTTACAGAACTATAGCTAGCTAGCTTTTACGAAATGACTCGCTAGCTATAAAAAAAAATTTCATTTATAGCAAGCTTTGTGATTCCAGCTACGCTGGAATAGAGCTTCCCTTCACGTCTAGTTTTTTATAGCAACTAGTTCTCCCTGATTCGAAGAAGAGCTTACTAAGAATACGAGGAGCTTAGCTAAGCCTTGTTAGGGCGCGAATTTTCTCGCACCACCCCTCTCACAGAGCTGTAAAATTAGCACATACAATGTATTCTTCTATCAGTTCTAACTCGATAGCTTTCCGTCCCAAGAAACACTACGCGCTTTAGACCACACCGTGAAAGATTATCTTCCTCCACCTATATATTGTATAGCTAGATGAGGAGAGAAGTTGTATGCTACAACTATGGATAATGAACTAAGTGAAAAGGTGTTGAGTAAAGCCGGATTCAAGTTCTTTAAAGATAAGTATAGATGGTGCGTAGGCGGTGCCTCTAAGATATAAACTTTAGCAAAAGGTCCGAGAAGAATGAAGGCTTGCTTTATTACATTGCAAGCTAAAAGCTCGAAGTATGGTTTAGTAGTTATACATTTAAGAGGGGGGCCTACTTATTATCTACACAGTTAACCGGGGTACATAGTTAATATTATATTGTATCTCATCTTAGGGTCGAACTAAGATCTAAATATTAGAAGTATTCTGCTCTGCCATTGAGCTAATGAGACTAAGGGCTATTAACACTTTATAAATATACTACGAATGTTTGCGATACGTTGTACCGTAAGCAAGCAAACATGCACTCCTTTATTCTAATATTTATAGCTTACCTTTATTTACGCTTAATACTGTAGTATAGACAGTATAGCTATCCCTCTACCTGGGCTAGAGGAATAGTAAAAAAAAAATACGCCTTACTCGCAACGCGGAGATAAGGCCGACTATCTTTTCCAGGATATCGTAGTGCAGGTTAGCATTTATATCTACAAAAAAAGGCTATAGCCCCCGTTAATAAATATATTTATATTTATTACAAATTAATCCTTGCTTTTAGCTATAAATTAAGGCGGGCTATGAAATAGAGTTCCTCTTATCGAGAGGTAGCTTGCGGATTTTTCTCCGAAAAATATAGAGCTTGCGCCTGTATTTTTTTTTTCGACTTCTAGTTTTAGCTTGCGCGAACGAAGTTCGCGCAAGCTAAAACGTGCCCTCGTGTAAACTAACCCTTAGAGGGGGCGAACGAAGTTCCTCGCGCTAGTTAGAAATTAAAGAACGATCTTTATATAACATAAGAATTACTAAGCTTGCTATTGTAATAGAATTTACCACATCATCTACTACCTGAACAAAAGTAAAAATAGATAAGTAGAAGCAAATTCCTATTAAAATATAAAGAGCGTAATTAGTAACGACTCCATTACTTAAGCTAGAAATTATTTTACTAGCTTTAGTTAAAATAACACCAAATCCATAAGGACCTATTGATTCAATACTACCTTTATCTAAAACTTTTGTAGTTTGACCTCCTATCTCTAAAACTGAATTAACAATGTATTTATTATAAAAGAATTCAACTAAGAAACGTTGATTAAAGAAACCATAAATATAATAACCTAAATTAGATAATTTAAAGTTAGATATTATATTTGGCATAAATTCTGAATATATTATGGCTAATGCTGAGAAAGAAACAGTAAGGATAAAAGGAATTAATTTAAATATAGTAGGTACACCAAATTCAGTGTCAATCATTATTTCATGAACAGGGTGAATAAATATACTATTGTCTATAAAGAACCCTGAACCTAAACCTATGAAAATATCTCTAGTGATATATCCAAAATATATCGAGAATACAGCTAATATCACTAAAGGTAAACTGATAAATATATCACTTTCATGAGCATTTCTATAATAATTAACAGGTCCATTAGGATTAGTTAAGAAAGTTAAGTATATAACTTTAACTGAATATAGTGTAGTAAATATAGCCCCAATTACTGCTATAACATATACATCAATACTACTAAAATGATATTGACCGTAGGCAGATTCTAATATAAAATCTTTACTATAAAACCCTGTCATAAAAGGGAAAGCAACTAAACTAAGACTAGCTATTAATATTACAGAATAGGTTAAAGGTAGGAATGATATTAATCCCCCGTATTTTCTTAAATCTTGATTATCTACTACAGCGTGTATAACTGCTCCTGCTCCTAAGAATAATAATCCTTTATAGAAGGCATGATTTATTAAGTGAAATATTGCTACATTATAAGAAGATAAACCTATAGCTATTACCATCATACCTAATTGACTCATAGTAGAATATGCGATAATTTTTTTTATATCTTGTTGAAATAATCCTATTAATGAACTAAATATTGTAGTAATAGCTCCTAATCATAAACAGATTAATAATACAGCAGAGCTATATTCTATTAAAGGTGATGAACGAATTAATAAATATACTCCAGCTGTAACCATTGTAGCTGCATGTATTAAAGCAGATACCGGTGTGGGACCCTCCATGGCCATAGGTAATCAGATATGAAGACCTACTTGAGAACTTTTTGCCATTGCACCTATCAATAGGCATATTCCTATAATTGTTGTTATATTTTCATTAATATAAGGAGCTAATGAGAATACAGTACTATAATCTAAAGTCCCTAAAGTTCATAATAAGATAAACATACCTATCATTAAGAATGCATCTCCAACTCTATTAGTTAAGAAAGCTGAAAGAGAACTTTGATTAGCCGCTATTCTAGTGAATCAAAAACTAACTAATAGATATGAACAAACACCCACACCTTCTCATCCTACGAACATAACTAAATAATTATTACCAGTTACCAGTATTATCATCATAAAAGTGAATAAACTTAAATAACTAAAGAATCTTTGATTGTGGGGGTCATGACTCATATATCCTATTGAATAAAAATGAACTAAAGAACTGATTATTAATACAGGTATTAACATTGATACTGTTAAACTATCAAATTGAAAGTTTCATGCCATATTAAATGATTCGTTATCTAATCATTTAAATAAATTTATTGAAACGGGATTATTATTAAATCCTACTTCAAAAAAGCTAATGATAGCTAATATTGTAGTTATCATTATACTTAAACAACCTAAAATACGGCTACCTGTAACACCGACTTTTCTACCAAAAAAACCGGATACTATAGATCCTAATAAAGGTAATATAATTATACTTAAATACATTATTTATATTCTATTGCAATACTTCCTCTTAGTCTATAAAAAGCTACTAAAATAGCTAAACCGATAGCAGATTCTGCACCAGCAACTACTATAATGTATATAGCATATGTTTGTCCTATTATATCATCAATATTAACAGAACTTACCAATATTAAGAATGTTATAGATAATAGCATTATTTCTATAGAAATAAGCATTAATATTATATTTTTTCTATTAAATACAAACCCTAAGATTCCTATTAAAAAAAGTACTAAAGTTAAATTCATATTTTATCTAAAACTACTAATTGTTCGGTGGTGGCCAGCACCTACGAGAGCTTGCTAACAAAGTGTATTCCTCTTACTATGAAACAGCAGCTGTGCTTACCCACCTATAATTATGAGTATTCCACCTACTATTCCTGCTACGACCTCGATATGAAGAGGGGGGGGGGGGGACGGAGAAGCTCGCTCTACCACTAAATAATGCGAGTTAGAGCTTGTGGATTCCTGTGATAGCTTTAGCTTGCTATCCCTAGCTCGATCTTTAGCTAGCGTAGCCTTTATATCATGGAATAGCACTACTATCTAAGAATACTTTCCCTTCTAATCCTAACTTTAGCTATTTTAGGTGAAGTGCTCAGCCGAAGGGGCGCAAAGCCGAAAATCGCATTAGCTTTTAGCTTACTTGCTTTTAGCTAAAACAATATTTTTTCATAGTACTATGAAGCTATAAAAAGTAGCTTGTCCTAACTAGAGCTTGGATATAAAATCGGCAATATTTTTTATATAAAAAATTAAGCCTATGAGGCGACTATAAAGCTCGCTAGCTGCTTTATATATTTTTTTTTTATAGAGGAGGGCTGCACGAGCTTGCGCCTTCTTAGAAGGCGCAAGCTCGTGCTTAAGCATACTTCGTAGCCCCCTCCATAAGGAATAGTAACAGGAATTAGCAAGCTATATATAAAGCAAACAGCTTAAAATATAAGCTACAGCTTTACCCTACTTTATGGATTACGTCTAGGTATGGCTAATAGTAGCTTTATTAAATACAAAGTTATAATAAGCTAGTATCCATACGCAAGCTATACATAAGCAAACCCATAGTTATAAGTATAACTATTGATAAACAAAATTATCGATAAACAAAATTATCAATAACTATACTAAGGATACTGCAGACTTGAACTACAACAAAGATGACCGAAGCATCTTGTTCTACCATTAAACTAATATCCTTTTATTAATAGCGAGCTTGCGCCCAAATATTTCATATCACTAAGACAGAGCTTTAGCTTGCTTGCCTAAGCTAAAGCCTACCTACAAATGTACTAAGGATATTGTAGACTTGAACTACAATCATGATGACCGTACCATCTTGTTCTACCATTGAACTAATATCCCTTTAGTAGTAGCGCGAGCGAGCTCCCCTCCTATATAATAGGCGGGCGAAGCTCGCTCTTAGGAGCTTGCTATGAAGGCGCAGAGCTTGCGCCTTCATAGAGCGAGTTTTAGCTTGCAGATTTTTCGGAGAAAATTAGAGAGCTTGCGCCGTATTTTTTTTTACGGCTATTCCCGTAGGAAATCTGCAAGCTCTTTTTCGGCTTCGCCGAAAAATCAGCAGTCCTCTTACAAAGTGTACTCCTCCTTTGTTAGGGGTAACAGAGTATGCTTCGGCGAAACAGAGCTCATCCTTTATCAGTAAGCTCGCGCTACTACTAATTTATTAATTTAACTTTATACATTATAGTTACCCTATAGGGCGAAGAGCTAACTATAGAAAGCTAGTCATAGCGAACAAAATACCTAACTCTATTAAACTGAATATAGTCAATGCACAAATTTATCTATATTTACAGATTCTATAACTATAGGCATAGAACTATGAAGAATTCCACATATTTCTGAACATTGACCATAGAATACTCCTTCTCTATTTATGAAAACGGATACTTGGTTTAATCTACCGGGGTAAGCATCACATTTTATACCTAAAGATGGGCAAGCAAAAGAATGTATAACATCACCAGATGTTATTACAAATCTTATATGTGTTAATTCAGGAACTATTACTCTATTATCTACCTCTAACATTCTTAATCCTCCATCTTCTAAATCAGAATCAGGTACTATATAAGAATCAAATTCTATAAATTCTTCATTTGAATCTATGAAATCTGGATATTGGTAACTTCAATATCATTGATGACCTTCAGCTAAAATAGTCATAGAGGGGTCATTAACTTCATCCATCAAATATAACAATTTGAAAGAAGGGAAGGCTATTAGTATTAATATAACTGCAGGAGTTATAGTTCAGATTAATTCGATTAATGTACCGTGATTTAAGTATTTATGTGATATTTGTGTTTTAGTTGATGCAAAATTTTTTATTATAGAAAATAATACTCATCCTACAGCAAATAAAATTAAAACTAAATAGTACATAATATTATCATGAAGTTCCACTAATCCTTCCATTTGTGGAGTAGCACTGTCTTGGAAATAAATACCTCAAGGCATAGGTGCATCAAAATTAATAAATGTATTAAATAAATGTTTCATATATAAATTTTTAATATATAATTTCTAATTATATCTCTTTATATACATCCTTTAACTGTAGCTTCCACCTTTCACTACTATAAATACGCTTTGTTAGCGGGCTCGAGCGAGCTACACATGCGTAGCAGGAATTAGAAGCTACAGGGACTCTAGTATAGATATAATAGAATTGCCGCCCGTTGTATAGGTAGCTATAGCTTTTAGCTTTATATATATGGGCTACCGAAGTATGGTTTAGCACGAGCTTGCGCCTTCTAAGAAGGCGCATGCTCGCGCAGCCCTCCTTATAAAAAGGAATAAAAATATAGACCTGCTTTAGCTTTTAGCTAGCTATATTCGCCCCTTAAGTCACGAATGAGGCTAGCTAATACTGCGCGCATCTACTAATTATAGCGAGCTTTAGCTTGCGTGGACGGGTAGAGCTTGCGCCGTATTTTTTTTTACGGCTATTCCCTACGGGAATCAGTAAGCTCTTTTCCGGCTTCGCCGAAAAATCAGCAGTCCGAACGTAGTTAGCCCACATTATTCTAAAAAAAATATATTAGCTAGCTCCTGCTCCCATTATAGCTTAGTATAAGCACTAATTCCTAGCTCTATAGAGCTAGGAATTAGTGCTTAGCTTGCCTTAGCTTGTGTTAACTAAAGCTATTATAGAAAATTAGCAATCTAGAAATATATTTTACAACGAAACTAGCTGCTTACTACTAATAAATAGCTATATAAGGCTAAAATACATAAAATAATACCTATAAAAATAGTCCTTATAGCTAGTTTATAGCTGTATACACTCTTTTTACTAGAGGTTGCCTTAGCTTTGGCGGCATATTTTTTCTTAGATAAATATGTACATGATGAAGGCGCAAGCTCGCAGAAATAGCTGCCGTCGTGTCTACTAAATACCATTTGCCAAATCTTTAGAGGAGGATAGCTAGAGGTAATTTTCTGCTTGCGGCTAAAGCTGTGCTCTATCTTTTTTTTTACTAATAGCTAAAAAAATTTAAATCAGGGGGCCACATACTAAACTTTTTACCACTTTAGTGTATTGCCTTTGTACCAATGTATAGTATTCCTAGCTTGCTCATTTGCTAACCCTAGCTTTAGCTTTAGCTATTTTAGGTGAAGCGCTCAGCCGAAGGGGCGCAAAGCCGAAAATCGCATTAGCTTTTAGCTTACTTGCTTTTAGCTAAAACAATATTTTTTTTTATAGTACTATGAAGCTATAAAAAGTAGCTTACGCTAACTAATGCAGGAATAGAAAAATATTCCTAGTTTATACCCAGCTACTGAAATTAGCTAGTTAAAGCACTCGTAATAATTAAGAGTACACTTTGTTAGAGCGCGAACCTCCTCGCCTTTAAAAATATTATTATTATACAACATATAATAATAATAAAGCCATCATTAAAGCAAATAAGGCAGTTGCTTCTGAGAAAGCAAACCCTAATATTGAGTATGAGAATAATTGATTTTTTAAGGATGG
The DNA here is from genome assembly GCA_014898875.1 of Fusarium miscanthi. Classification (NCBI taxonomy): domain Eukaryota; kingdom Fungi; phylum Ascomycota; class Sordariomycetes; order Hypocreales; family Nectriaceae; genus Fusarium; species Fusarium miscanthi. The sequence continues at coordinate 29,575 of JAAVUA010000026.1, forward strand.
ATTTCTAGCCACTCCTATAATTAGACACCCAAACACTACACCTATACCAACTCCAGCACCTGCTAGACCAATAGTAGCTAATCCCGCTCCAATAAGTTTTGATGATTCTAACATCTAATTAATTATATAAAAATGTAAATGTGAATGTATTGAAATAAAGAATATCGTGTCCTTAGCTAAGTAAATTAGCTAACCCTATAATAGGAGGAGGGCAGCCTACTACTTAAGATACTAGGTAGCTTCCCTCCTATTAAGGTTGTAGTTAGAAATTATTTGTAGCTTGCGTAAGCTAAAAATAGTAGTTTCACAAATTAATACGCTAGGCTATTAGGGTGGAGGCTAATATATATAATAGTTTAACGGGTGAGCTTTAGCTTGTTAATTACTAATACTAGTAAGCTAAAGCCTTCATACTCTTTTTATAAGCGAGCTTTATAAAGGCGGGGCAAGCACTATAACTTGCTTATTTCTATTCGTGTTTAGTATAGCTTTAAGCTAACGCAATAATAACTTGCTAATTTTCTTGCTTTAGTTTTTAGCGCGAGCCTCTGTGAAGGCTTTAGCTTGCAGATTTTTATTCGAAAAATCTGCAAAAGCCTTCATAGCAGAAAAATCCGAAAACTAGAAAATTAGCAAGTTAAGGGGGGGGGTGGTGTGTATGACGAGCTTGCGCCCACGAGCTTTATAAAAAAAAATATATTTTTTATAAAGCCCGCCTTTATAGCTAGCGGTAGCTATAAATCTTCATAGTTAGCGCAGCTGCTTCTAAATAAATACCCCTATTAGAGGGGACTTAGTTCGCGCAAGCATATCCGATAGATACCAAGCTACTATGGTAGTAACTGAAATTGCAAAGCTAAGAATAACTGTACTCCTGCACTGCATAGCTTTGCTACTAAACACAAGAGTAAATATTTTACTGCTACTTATGTTCAGTAAACATATTAATAAATTTTTTTGATTTATAAAAATAATTATTGGATTGTCTACTATCTATTTTCAAGGCATTTTTACCTAATTCAAATACAAATCCCGCAGTTATTATACCTATGAAAATTAGCACTACTATTAATCCGTAAATACCATTTTCATATACACTTATACCATATGGATATATTACTAATATTTCTAAATCTAATAAAAGATAAACTAATGCAAATATGAAGAATTTAACACCGAATTGAGTTCTATTTTGACCAAGAAAACTGTGAAAACCACATTCAAAAATACTATATTTTTCTTGGTATGGGTTATGTGGAGCTAGTATGAAATTAAGAAGTAAAAAAACTATTGTTAAAATAGTAACAAAAACAAAAAGAAAAGTTACACTACTCATTTAATTGTTAAATAAAATTTGTACCAATATGGTCAAGGTTGTTAGCTATTAATATTTATTATTAATATTTCAATATATTTCTATATTGTTCAGACTATGTCATTATTACTTTAATACTTAAAGTAATATTGGATTTTATACCTGCCTTAGCTTGCTAATCCTGAAGAGCTAGCGTCTTCCAAAAGAAGGCGCTAGCTCTTATGGCCAGGCTAGGCTATTAAGGTAATTTAGTCGTTGAACGATTTTATTTTAATAAGAGGGCTACGTAGTATGCTTTAGCACGAGGCGCAAGCTCGCGCAGCCCTCTTAAAATAAACTACGCTGCAAATTATTTATTAAGACGGGACGGGACAAGCTTTAGCTCCCCTCCCCACTCTATATTAATAAATCTTTTTGCAATTTATCCAATTTTCAATGTTTAATACACAGAGGGCTCGCTATTTTTCTAGAAAGGCTTAGCAAGCTCCTCGTGCTAAAGCTCCTCTGTGGATTATATAACGGGGCAACCCATATGCTGTATTTATTATACATTATATTAAAATCTATGTGTCATATTCTTTCTTATTCTACGTATTTCATTAAGTCCTTCCTGTGTTAAGTGATTTTTAGACTCTATTATCTTAGCTGCTTCAGATCAGTCTTTAAAATCTTTATATTTAACACCTTTAATCTTATATTTATTAAATTTAGGAATAATCTTAGAATTTATATATTCAAATTTTCTAACCAGAAAAATTACAGCTTTTTTATCTTTATCATAATTCAAATTACCACAATCAAAATAATAAACAAAAAATTTAAACAGTTTTTCATCATCTTTACTGTGCTGAAATATTCTAAAACTTAACGACACTCGTTTATTTACTGACTGTGAAGCATATATTGAAAAAGATCCTCCTCCTCCTGAAACAAATCCAGCTATTCATTCACCGCTAGGTATCGCCATATCTTCAACTAAAGGTCTCGCTACCGGTATAATGTTAGGAAAATTATCTCTAACTAATGAAGATAAACCTAAATTCATTGAAGCACCTATACTTACAATTTCTTGTAAACCTTGAGAAGTTAAATCCTCTTGGTTATTTAATTTATTAACTATTAGTTTGAATAAATCAAAATCAGCTCTTTTTTGTGAGATTAAAGTATATTTCTCGAAATGTGATATTATTATAGCTACTTCATTTAAAGATCTTACTTTATATACACATTCCTTGTTATAAATCTTAATTGAACCTATATGATTAAAATATGCTTTAATTTCCTTTAATAAAGATAAATCTCTTATATCGAGTTTAATTTGAAATCTAGGTCTTACTCTTCATTTATCATGGTTTTTTTCTAAATGTACCATAAAAGAACCTTCAGCATCAGTAAATCCTGTAATAAATCAAGGATCTATAGGCTTATTATTGTTGTTTTCAATAGGCGATTCCCTCCGGGAATCGCGTAAGCTAAAGCTCCGCCTTGTTGTATAATTATTAATGAATATTGTAGAATAAGTTTTTAGAAAATAAATACTTCTAATATACTTGTTGTATATTAAATTTATTTTGTTAAAAAATGGCATTGTTTTTCCTTTACCCATGCTTAGCCATTCTTTGTTCATAAATATAAATAATAGAATAACAAGTGTAATTATAGAAATTACAAAAGAAATAGGACTTGATATAGCTATATTTTTATAGTTAAAGTTTAATTTATTAATTATTTTTTGATTATTATCTAAAACATTACCTTTTAACACTAGATTTTCCAATAATGGATTTATTTTATATTCAGGTAAACTAAAGAACATTTCTTTTATTATACCTAAATAATAAACTCCTCCTATAACACTAGTCAATATCGCAATTAAAGATAAGAAAATAAGACCTTTATCTAAGGCTGCACTTAACACCATTTGTTTTCCAAAGAATCCTATTAAAGGTGGAACTCCTACAAATGAAAATATAGTAATAGCCAAACTTATAGCTAAGAAAGGATTTATATAAAAATAACCTTTCAATTGAGTTACTAATTGGATAGGTGAATTATTTTTGTCCATTAATTCTTCATGTTCTTTGTTTTCACTTATATAACAATATAAAGAGAACCCTATAGCTATTAATATAACAAATGCATTTAAATTACTTATAGAATATTGTGTTAAATAGAATATAAATGCTTGAGTAGATTCTACACTAGATATACCTAATGCTAAAAGTATAAACCCTACGTGAGATATAGTACTATAAGCAAATAATCTTTTAATTCTAAATTGAGTTAAACCTACAACAGTTCCTATTATTAATGAGAATAGTGAACTTATTAGTAAAATAAATGTTCAACTCATTTCTGAAAAACTACTGTTAGTATAATATACTAATTGTAATAATAATATAAATATAGAAATTTTGGCTATTATAGCTACGAATGTTGTTACTATTGTAGGTATAGCGTCATAAACGTCCACATGACGACTGTTAAATTTATCGTCCAAATTAAAGAAAAGAACAACTTTATATAATCGTATAGCTCTGCATGAACCAGAGTAGTTTATTTTAGATATCTACCTTTATTCATTCCTGTTCTTATTTGACGAATCTGATCGAAACCTTCGTTAGTTAAATGAACTTTTGTTTGTATCATTTTAGCTACTTTAGCTCAATCTTTGAAGTCTTCAGATTTCACGCCAATAATAGGGTATTTATCGAAAAAAGGTAAAATCTTTTCATAATTATCTTTGAATGATTGACATCTGAACTCAGTATAATCTTTATAAGAATAAGTTTGACCACACCCAAAGAAATCTACTAAACTTTTCAGTAGTAATTCATCTCTAATGTGTTGAGTTACTACAAAAAGTAATACTACACGACTTCCTATTTTATGTAATTTAGATTCTCTAATACTAACTTTAAAACAACCATCACCACTTGTAAAACCAGCTACTCATTGAGGATCTAATTTGACACTATTAAGTGGTGGTGATAATGGTCTTACTGAAGCAACAGTATTAGGGAAGGCTTCTAATAGTAAAGGAGTTAATCCTCTATTTAAAGAAGCTCTAATACTTATTATTTTTTGTAAACCTTCCGCGGTTAAATGTTCCCCGCGTTTCATCATCATAACAACTTCTTTAAATAATAAATAATCAGAATATTTATTAGTTTTTAAAGGATATTTATCAAAATGAGGTATTACTTTTGTTAATATTTGATCTAAAGAACCTATTGTAAAATCACAACAACCATTTCTTTCTTTACCTATTCTTCCAACTCCAAAGTAGGTTTGAATAAGTTTTAATATATCTAGGTCTCTTACATGAAGATTAATTGTGAAATTAGCCTCTAATTGTCATCCTAGTTTGCTTTTTGGTGATTTACGCACTAGAACCATAAAGCATCCTTCTGCGTCAGAGAATCCCGATATAAATCCTGGATCTTGAGGCAGTTGCCCATTGTCTTGGTTAGATTCGGAAGAATAAAATTGTCTTTGAATAATTTGGTTAGAAAGGATTTTAACTTGATAACTTCTTTCGAAGCCCAGTAGAGTACATCTTAAATGCGGTAAATTAATACCGCATCAACTACCATTTACTCGTTGCTCTTTTACAATAATACATGACTGTTTGGTCGCATGTATTACTGACTTAGATCCGCGATTGCCCATTTCGTTTTCACTCATCTTCTGACTTGTTACTATACCTGAGTAATTAATTCAGCCACTCATACATTTTCATATATGGCTTAGTACCAGAAGCTTTAGGGGTTCCCCGGAATTTGATAGTTTACGCCCAACGTCTGTTGATAAGGATTTCCTAAGTCCTTTTTTAGGCGATCAAAAATGGAATGGTGCTGCACTTACTTTAAATAAGAATCCTATTGTAAAAATTACTAAAGAAAGATTAATATAATAAGGTGTATATCATAAATTTGTAGAAAGATCACTTATGCTAGTTATGATGTATAAACCATCTAAATTAGTAGTACCTGAATTAGCATATAATAAACTAGTTCCTAATAAGATAAAACATGAGCTTAATCCTCCTAATAAAAAGTATATTAAACCACCTGTAGTAGATAATTCAGAATTTCTATATATAGTACTTAATATATAAAGACCATAACTTTGTAATTCTATTGCCAGGAAAATAGATACTAAATCATTAGTAGACATTAATAATACTGCACCTGTAATTACAAATAATATAATTAAAGGATATTCAATAATTTTAAAATGTTCTCCCATTTTATTTATTATTTTTGTGTTATAATAAATAAATTTATATAACAATAAATCTTTTAAAGAAGAATATTCTGATACTCATACTTTTCTTGGATAAAAACTAGTTAATTGTAATATTAATATACTAACTAAAAATATAAAAATATGGAATATTTGTGTGATATTTGACATAAGTAATAAACCACCGTGTAAACCTACTCCTTTAGTTATAACAGCTAAAGAAGACATATCATGTAAAATACAATAAATTAATATTAATATCGATATCCTATTAAATAGTATCGATAAATCTCGTCTTATATTGACGGCGTTTGAAAGTAAAACTAGTACTATTGATAATATGATCATTTTTTTTTTTTTTTTATGCGCTTAGCAAGTCCGCCGACTATTGTTAAAGGCCAACTAATATAAGGAGGCGAGCCTTAGGAGAAAATCGAATTCTCATTACTAATGTATGAAATTAGAGTTTTAACCATTTAAACTACTTAGGCTTTTTAATCGTGCTATGAGGCTATAAAGCTAGCGCAACATACAAGGAATAGTAGGAGGAATTAGAAGATTTGTGCGAAGCGCGAAGCGCGAAGCTGTCTACCTTCCTATAACTATTTATTCGTATTATTTTGTACTGCCTAGCTAAAGCTATTGCAAGCAATAGAAGGGTGCTTACTATAACTCTGCATCCCTGGAATAAAGCTAAAGCTGAGCACTAATCCTAGTTATTACTTTTTTATGATGGCGAGCTTGCCGGAGGGCTATAAAAAAAAATATATTTTTTTTTATAAAGCCCCCTCTAACGAAGTATGCATACTTCGTAGCCTTCGAAGAAAAATATGTCTTAATTTTTTTTTTTAGAGCTTGCGCGAACGAAGTCCCTATAACGAACTTTAGCTTACTTACGCAAGCTAAAGCCGTACCATAGGATATACAGCACTCCTTGGGTAAACACTCGGGCTCGAACCGAGAACAAGTTACACCACAAATAACCACTCTACCTATTGAGTTATGTCTACCTTAATAAATCTAGCTTTAGTTGCTTTAATTTTAGCTTATGGTTATACCTAAATAAGTGCCCTACTATATCATAGGGTCAGCTAATCAGCTATGATTAGCCTACTTTAATAGAAGCTGCTTAGCTTCCTTTAAACCGCGAACGAGTAAAAAAAAAAGTTTTTTCTAACTAAGTATGCTAGCAGGGGAGGGGGGCTATAAAAAAAAAATATATACTTTTTTTTATAAAGCTCCCCCCTCTAACGAAGTATGCATACTTCGTAGCCTCCGAAGAAAAACCCGTAAGCTCGGGAATAGAAATACAGCTAGTGTTATATTATAATTATCCTGCGGTGATTCGAACACCGACTCTAAATACCAAAAATTTATGATCTACCCATTAATCGACAGGATATTACGTGCGTGTCTACCTACGATCCGGCATGCACACGCACGGACAATCTAATATCTATATAAGTATATTACATAGGCATTATCATGTCTGATTTAAGCCAAGCCTATTATTTGGCTAGCGGTTTAATTCCCATAAGAAAGCTAGAGCATGCATGCATGCACCTTAAATGTTGCTGCTTTTAACCTAGGACATTAAGGATGCTCTAGCTACAACTCGAAATGTTAATGCCTTAATATTTCTATTAGTCTCATGTTTCCAGCCTCCATCCAAAGTTTTCTACTACCATTAATTGTGAGGGAGCTTTATAAAAAAAAAATATATTTTTTTTTTATAGCCTAACTTCATTGACAGAGCCACCCCACAGGTAATCTTTTTTTTTTACCTCCTCCAATATACTATGATCTTATAGTATCCCTTTGCATAACTAATAACTTTATAAACTAAAGAATCATTAGTCTACAGGCAAGAGGACTTGAACCTCTATGGTAATAATACCCGTCGCACCTAAAACGACTTCGTCTTCCATTCCGACATGCCTGCTTTTTTTTTTAGTGCTAGCTTAGCTAACAGCATTGCTGCTTTCTTCGTAGGTATAGCTTGCTGTGTATACTTATATTATTATAGCTAGCTGTATCTTGCTCCTAGTAGGCTTTAGGTTAGCACGAGGAGCAGCTTCGACTAACGAAGAGCTTGTTATGAAGGCTATAAAAAAAAATATATTTTTTTTATAAAGCTCGGCCTAATAAAGAGAGCGAGAGCGAGCTTGTGCGAAAAAATACAGGCGCAAGCTCTATATTTTTCGGAGAAAAATCCGCAAGCTACCCTTCACAAGAGGGAAGCTTTAGCTTCCCCCTTCATAGTAAGCCCGCTAGAGAAAATATAGCTAATATCTTTTTTTTTAGAGCTTGCGCGAACGAAGTCCCTATAACGAACTTTAGCTTGCTTTAACTTACGCAAGCTAAAGTCATACCGAAGGATAATCCTTCACGGCTGCGCTAGAGCAGGAGGCTTCGCCTATCGCACGCCTTACAGAAAAATGTGGGGCCAAGCTCAAGCTCACTCTTGAAAGGCTTTTTAGCTATTTTTTATTCGCTTCACTGAAATATAGGACTTGCAGGATTCGAACCTACATTTTAATGATTAAAAGTCATATGCATTCACCATTATACTAAAGTCCCTTATAGCAAAATATATATATATATTATCGTTAGTTGTCCAGCAAGCTAAAGCCAGAATAGAGTGCGGTGTTTAGGTCGCTATGATAGCAGCTTTAGGTTGCTAATATCTAGCTAACTATAATTAATGTTCCTGCGTAGCCTAGCTAGCTTTTAAGACGGGGAGTACTAAAATATAGGCGCAAGCTCTCTATTTTTCTCCGAAAAATCTGCAAGCTACCTCTTACTCCTTCGCGCCTGTCTTTATAGGCAAGCTAAAAGCTAAAACTAAAGCTCCCTCCTAATTCTTATTTTTGCATAGCGGAGCTTAATTATTAGACGTAGCCGAAATAACTACCCAACCTGAAGCTAGGTATATTGCTAAATAGTAAGCTATCATCATTATATTTTTATGCACACGGTAAGACTTGAACTTACAACAAAAATAGCTTCAATATTTCACTCTACCGATTGAGTTACATGTGCTTTTATTAGATACTAAATATCTTTCTTTTAAGGCTAGCGAAGCTAGCCCCTTATTATACTTTGTAGCTATTTGTCGAGACTTCTAATACCCCAGCAAAGTTTATAGTATGTTACAGCTTCAACGTTCTGCTCAACCAATTGAGCTTCACGAGCTTATATGGAGACACTCGGATTCGAACCGAGCCTTCTAACATGCAAGGTCAGCATTCTACCAAATAAATTATGTCCCCTATACTGGTAGATTATATATTGCTATAGTTATAGCAATCTACCAGTAAATTTTTTATACCGCGAGCTACTTTGTTCTAGCTTGTGCATACCAAAGAATTCGAAGGTGGCTCACTATAAACTACTGCCACTTATGATAATTTTTCATCCTAACGAATATTCCTCCCCTTAGTCCTTCTTTATTTACTCTAATAAGACTATTAAATCTCACCCCGCTGCTAATTTTTTCTACGTTAACGCTAAAGAAAAAAAAAATAAGCTAAAGCTAGATATATTCGTAAAAATCATCGTTGTGCGCTTGCTATATCATGCCTGGTGAAAAATTATTCCTATTAGAGGGCTGCGCTATTTTTCTTAGAAAGACTTAGCAAGCTCCTCGTGCTAAAGCTATAAAAAAAAATTTCATTTTTATATAGCTTACTTTGAAGGCGCAAGCTCGAACAAAGTTACCTGGAGGGAGGGAAGCTCTCTTCCTTCCTGCAAGCTCCCCTCCCTCCTAATTTCATTTGAAGGATAATCATGTTTATGGGCAAAAGGAATAGCCATAGTGATATAGGTTACGCACACTTACAAGTATTGCGTACTTCCTATATCAACCTTCCAGATCTTAATCACATACTTCTTCTGGTGCGTCTACATTCCCCCTGGAGCGTCCTCCTCCTCTGGAGGGTCTACCACCCTAGAAGTGCCTACATCCCCGGAAGCCCGTATAGTAAATGTCCCCCAAGGAGCGCCTTCCTCTGGTGGACCGTACTCCTCTCATGGAGCTATTTCATCTCCAGAAGCATCTACGTCCTCAGAAACAGCCTCTTCTCTATGAATAGTGACTACACCATATGGAGCTCCTTCCCGTGGTGAACCATACTCCTCTCATGAGGCTATATCGTCTCCAGAAGCATCTATGTCCTCAGAAACAGCCTCTTCTCTATGAATAGTGGCTACACCATATGGAGCTCCTTCCCGTGGTGAACCGTACTCCTCCCATGGAGCTATCTCGTCTCCAGGAGCATCTACGTCTCCCCCTGGTACAGCTTCCACCCCACTCGGAGGATTTGGATTTAATTCTCGTTCTCCTATGCTAGACAGTAGAAGCTCAAGATAGCCCGCAGGCTCCGGATTGACGGGTTGGATAGGAATAAGTTGGCTAGGGAGAAGTAGGCTAGGTTCATTAGTTTCTACTTCAGACCCTATCTCTCTTGATGGATTAAATTCTCGTTCTAGTTCGGACATTTCTCGGTCCCCTATACTAGACAGTGGACTATCTTCAGACTCTATCTCACTTGATGGATTTGGATTAAATTCTCGTTCTAGTTCAGACATCTCTCGGTCCCCTATACTAGACAGTGGACTATCTCCAGGTTCTACCTCATTTGGAGGATTTGGATTTAATTCTCGTTCTCCTATGCTAGACAATAGAAGCTCAAGATAGCCCACAGGCTCCGGATTGACAGGTTGGATAGGAATAAGTTGGCTAGGGAGAAGTAGGCTAGGTTCATTAGTTTCTACTTCAGACTCTACCTCTCTTGACGGATTAAGATTTAATTCTTGCTCTAATTTATACAGTTCTTCATCTTCTATATTGGAGAGTGGACTATCTTCAGCTTCCACTGGCTCCGGATTATACGATAGGCCAGGGAGAAGTATGATAGGATCTATAGTTTCTACTACAGCTTGGTTACCTAAACTCGCATTCATCATAACTTCTCTAGCCAAATTTTCATCTATTTCCATATTTTTCGTAGAAAAATCCGCAACCTCCTCTCGGTTAAGAACATTTGGTTCTAAAATCTGACCAGTCTCCTCCTGGTTAGCTTGTCTATCTGATATTGCAGTTCTAGTAACCCCTGTTTTACTACGATCATCTACACTCTCCCCTCTCTGATAAGAAGCATTAATAATAGGAAGCCCTCGCATCTCAGTATCCCTAACAGGCGGTGAAGAAACCTGACTATTATTTACTATGTCTTCATATCTAGCCTGTATGTTTAAAGTTTCCAGAGTAGAATGTATTATCATCTCCCCGTCATAACTATAACCAAAAAAATCAGTACTAACACCACAAGGATCAAAATCTAAACTTGGATAGGTATCTATCTGTCCTTCAGGATTAACTTCGTCAATATCCTCGATATGAGTATCATATTGCGCATTACCTTCTGGGTCTTCTGGATGCGAACTATCATCGTCTATACCCATACTTGTATTATCTTGTACTGGTTCTATATTAGGAGAAGGAATACTAGGATTATCCCCATATATATCCATACCGTCCGGCGAAGGTACCCTTTCACTATAACTACCTTCTGAAGATAATATAGTCTTAGGAATAACCACTTCCCCATTAGCCGAACGAGTGCTGGGATCTATACTTTCTATGGGAGGCTCCAGATTACTTGGTCGAATAGGAAGAAGTATGTTAGGTTCATTAGTTTCTGCTTCAGACTCTACCTCTCTTGAAGGATTAAGATTTAATTCTTGCTCTAATTTATACAGTTCTTCATCTCCTATGCTGGAAAGTGGGCTATCTTCAGCCTCTATAGGCTCCGGATTACTAGGTAAGATAGGTAGAAATACGATAGGATCTATAGTTTCTACTACAGCTTGGTTACTTAAACTCGCATTCATCATAACTTCTCTAGCCAAATTTTCATCTATTTCCATATTTTTCGTAGAAAAATCCACAACCTCCTCTCGGTTAAGAACATTTGGTTCTAAAGTATCCCCAACCTCTTGGCTATCACTAGGACTATAGCTGCCGATAGGTATACTGCCAGGAGAAGGTTCAGGTATAAAAAATTGAGGTGAAGGAGCCCCATCTCTAGATATATAATCCCTAGAAATATCATCTGCAGATATTAAAGCAACCTCTGACTCACCGGATGAAAAATTATCAGCTCTACCTGGTGGGCCTAAGCTACCTCTATCTGTATATGAAGAGTGTACGGCTTCGCCGCTATTTGAAGCTTTAGGTATATTAACTTCTCTAGCTTGGGAGGCTGAAGAAGGGATCCGGCTTACTCTTTCTTCCGAATTAGAAGGAGGTCCCTCATTATTATAATTATTGAGAGAAATATTCGGGCTATTTACTAACTTTTTATCATCTATTGGTTCTGAAAATGAGAAAGAGGACCATTCTAGAATATTTGACCCTACTAGGTTATTTAACTCTTCTAGATTATTCAGCTCAAGATTATCACCTAAAAATATCAATTCAAAGAAATTAAAGTAATACACAGGATTTTCAGGATCCTTTTCTGGCAAATTCTCTATACCATCTGGATATCCATGGGCAGCATCGGATATATCCACACTATCCACACCCGGAGGTACATAAAGAGTAACATCATGATGATTAACATGCAAATCCGGCACTTCTGGTATATCTCCGGGGAAAACTCGGTAATTAGTATCAATAGTCATCTTGACATAATAACGCCTATTATCTCCTACACCTAGCAAACGCGGCTCTATTCCACCCCTAACCGGGGTCATAACTGCTAACATTCTATCAATAGCCACACTCAAGTACTTATATCCCCTTTCACGGTGAATAGCTTCCGCTACATATCCTAAATTATCGTCATACGCCTCCGGAGAAGGAGCCTCACTAGAACTATCATCTGATAATATAATAATAGCCTCAGAATCTCCCACTTCCACTGGTGCAGTAGGAGAATAAGCATCCTCACTAGAAGTATCCTCACTAGAACTATCATCTGATGATATAACAATAGCCTCAAAATCTCCCACTTCTACTGGTGCAGTAGGAGAATAAGCATCCTCACTAGAAGTATCCTCGCTAGAACTATCATCTGATGATATAACAATAACCTCAGGGTCTCTCACTTCTACCACAGCCGGAGGAATAAAGGGATCAAGAGTTTTCACGGAAGCCTCTTCCTCCTTTAAAGGCACCAGCTCTTCTCGGTTAAATATTTCTTGCTCTAATTTAGACAGTTCTTCATCTCCTATACTGGAAAGTGAACTATCATCACCCCCACCTGCGTCTTCTTTCCCTGAGGGGGTACTTCCCTCTTCCTTCCCTGAAGCCTCTTCCTCCATTGAAGGCGCCAGCTCTTCTCGGTTAAATATTTCTTGCTCTAATTTATACAGTTCTTCATCTTCTATATTGGAGAGTGGACTATCTTCAGCTTCCACTGGCTCCGGATTATACGATAGGCCAGGGAGAAGTATGATAGGATCTATAGTTTCTACTACAGCTTGGTTACCTAAACTCGCATTCATCAGGACTTCTCTAGCCAAATTTGCATCTATTTCCGTCGCGGGTAAAGCCTCTTCTTCACGGTTAAGAAGATTCGGCTCTAAAATCTGACCAGCCTGCTCCCGGTTAGCTTCCGTATATTTAGGACTATAGCTCAAACTAGAGATATTATCTTCCGAGGGTTCAGGTATAAAAAATTGAGGTGAAGGAGCCCCATCTCTAGATATATAATCCCTAGAAATATCATCTGCAGATATTAAAGCAACCTCTGACTCATTCTCTTGGCCAGCTCCCAAAGCCTCTCCTGTACTATCTCAATCCATATTGTTATCACTATTAGCGAGACTTTCTGCCTCCTCTGAATAAGGCATATAACCAGGGCTGTCTTGCATAGGTTGCACTAAAGGAGGGGCGTAGTCTACTTCTTGCACAGCTGAAACCTCAACAGCTGCTGCTCCACTATTATTTTGAGCAGCTGAAACCTTAACAGCTTCTCCACTATTATTTTTAGTATTATCTTCATCTCCGCTATAACCATATATATCCTCATCATCAGGTACTAACCATGCTGAAGTATCAATAGGTGGTTTTATAGCTAGTTCAGGACTATTAATTGGCTCTTGAGGGGCCGGGAAGGCACTTACTCCTCCTTTAGGTAGGGTATGGGTATTAATTGGCTCTTCAGGGGCCGGGAAGACACTTACTCACCCTTCAGGAAGGGTAGGGATATTAATTGGCTCTTCAGGAGGCAGCAAGGCTATTACTCTTCGCCGCTTAGGAGGGTTAAGGGTATTAATTGACTCTTCAGTAGGCAGCAAAGCTATTGCTTTTCGTTTTTTAGGTAGGGGAGGGATTGGCTTTTCAGTGGGGAGCATCATTCTTGGTTTTCGTTTAGGATAATGATCCGTAGACTTCTTAAGATTAGGTTTAGGATAACGATCCATATACTTCTTAAGAAGAGATTTAGGATAATGATCTGTAGACTTATTAAGAATAGGTTTAGACTTATTAAGAATATATTCAGGATGATGATCCATAGACTTATTAAGAATATATTTAGGAAAATGATCTGTAGGCTTCTTAAGAATAGATTTAGGCATGTTTTTTTCACCCATATCCTGGGCAGGACTATTAATTGGCTCTTGAGGGGCAGGACTATTAATTGGCTCTTGAGGAGCAGGATTGTTAATTGGCTCTTGAGGAGCCGGCATGACTCTTACTCTTCGTTTAGGGTAATCACCCGTAGACTTCTTAAGAATAGATTTAGGTATATTTTTTTCCCCCTTATGCAAGGGTTCCTCACTTACAACACTATCCTTCACTAGTAATTTTACTTGGACTTCATCATTAATTTTAACTTTTTTCCCAAGCAAACCTTTTTGTAAAGCTAGCTGACGATTTTTCTCTCTAATTTCTTTTGCTTTTCCTTTTCCTACTCTTTCCTCTGCCCCCGGAGAGATCTCGTAAATATACTTCCCGGGTTTTTTACCTTTTTTATAGTCTAAGGCTTCTTTAGTAAAACGTACCTTTTTATAATACTTCCCTGGTATTTTACCTTTTTTATGATCTATATCTTCTTTAGAAAAATGTACCCTTTTTCCCTTTGCTACATTATTAACCTCACTTGAATCCTTTTTTCCCCTTGCTATACTATTAGCCTCACTTGAACCACATTTTCCCGTTGCTATACTATTAACCTCATTTGAATCATAAGTTAAATATCCATCCAAATTTTCATGATAGATAAAATCCATAAATCTACGAATAGTATGCTCATCTGCATTGTCTAACAAATTATAATCATATTTAGGTATAGTAAGTTTATAGGACTCATTTTTATTAAAAACAATAGGTAATTGTAGACTATTATTTTTTATGTCTATAATGCTATAAACTTCACAATCCCTATTTTCGTCTAGCAATTGCTGAGAAGTTCCATCTCTCTCAGAGATTCCGAAATATATACTCTTAGTTGGTATAAGTTCAAAAAATTCAAATGTAAGTCTATTAATAGAAACACCATAAAAATTCTTAAAATCTTCATATTTTCTACAATTTATACCTATATTTTTTATCAACTCGATTCTAGATTCAACTAATGGTAATTTTAAGCTAGAAGATAATCTACCTAGCGTTTGGGATTTTTCTTTGTACCCTTCAATAACTCCATTCTTATCTATACTAAATTGAGTTATATGCCTTTTATTTTTCGTGAATAATAAACTATTTATACGATAATCACGACGAGTTTTAAAATGATATAATGAATTATCCATATATTCATTGTTACTATTAAATCTATCTAATTTAGCTTTCACTAATTCTAATAATTCTCCGTTAGTTTGCTCTCGCCCCTCCGGAATTAGAGATTTCTCTCTATTAATACTATTTCGTGTATCACGACGTGCTTGTAGCAATAAATTTAGGTAGCTAAGTTCCTGTTTACCTCTACTATCCTGATCCTTCACCAAAAAATTCTCAGGGTTAGCTTTTTGACCTTTAGTTATGTAAAATTTCACCAATTCTTTATAATACTGGTCTGCTTTATATTCAATATAAGCCAACCTTTCTATAATAGACTTTTGCGTTTTTTTTGATAATTTTACGTCATCTCTAAGTAGTCTATCCAAATAATTTTGCTGAACTTTTACTGTTGCATTGATCTTTTCTTTAAGTTTAATAAAGTCCTTCGTAATAAATTCTTTACATCTTAATCTAGGTTCTTCTCAATAATAATAATTTTCAACTGTTTTTAATTCCGGTTCAGTATAGTTTAGTGAAGGCCTTCATACTTTAAATAAACTTTTATTCTCAATAGATTCCCCTTGAGTATAAATTACTAGACCATTGCTTCTATTATTTGCCTTCTCCCAGCCTATTCTGGGCATAACTATCCCATATTTATGCTCTAATAAATTAACTGTATCTCTAATTTTAGTAAAACTATTAGAATCGTTTTTATCTGCAGGTAAACAATAAGTAGGCATAAAGACACAACCTGGCGAGTCACGTCTAATTAGAAGAACTATTAAAAATCTCCCTTTTAAAACAAGATTAACCGACCCGTAATATTCAGGATTAGTAAAATAATTTAGCGGTTTTACTGTGAATTTCTCTATCGATCTTTGGACACCTTCATTATATTTAAGTTTTCAAGTCATATTAAGAATAGGAGATTTTTCTAGTTGAGGTTTATAATTCGCTATAAGATTTTTCTGTGTAGATTCATCTTGGATGTATAACATATTTTCCCTGTCCTTTTTATTCTTATCCTGAATATTTTCCATTATATTCACAGTTGAACCTTTCTTTATTACACGAGGGTGAGGGAAAGATATTTTTTTTCATTCATAATATTTAGTTTTACCTGTATTTACATAATAGTCCGTAAACCCCTTATTACATCCTTCCTGAAAAAAAGGAGTTATTGCTATAAAAGCTGATATATAGGCAGCCGTTGTTTGAAATGCAGATTTTAGTGCTAATGGTTCATTCTTATTTATAACTCTGCACCTGCTAATTCCGGATATTGTACTTTGTCTACTACCTCCTCCCTTATATGTTTGCCGACTATGTACGTATAATTTACAAATTATTAATAATGCTATAAATAGAACAATAAGCACTATTGTCATTATTACTATACTTATTGTACTATAATAGTTTCTAATTAAGTAGTTTATAAATGTAATATAGGCTATTCTATATAAATTTACTCTTTCTACTACATAATCATTATACAAATAATAATCTTCATCCTTTATAGGTTCTTTCTTTAAATATTTAATAATAAAATTTAGCAAATATAATATCACAGGTAAAGGAAGAACAAGTGTTAATATTATTGATAAACTTTTATTCTCTAAATTTAATAACATAGTAGCTATCATAGATCTAAAAGTAAAAATTAATATAACAGAAATTATTCATATTTTTAATAAATGTTTTATAATTTTGTACATATTATTAACTATTTGTCTAACCAAGTACACTAATTTTTTCCATTTGTCCGAAGGCGATGCTAGCCCAGTAGGGGCGAACATATAGTCATAATAGTACTTAAAATGTTTATTATAAAAGTTTAAAGCTAAAGCTTTAATTAATATTGCACTTAATAAACTTAAAATTATAAAAATATAATTTTGTTTGATAAAAAGTAAGAGAAATAATGCTATTACTTTTATAAATATAAAAAACCTAAGTGCCCAAAAAGATCTATGGCTATAGCCATAGATAAAAATTATTTTATCATCTCCAGCTCCATATGGACATAATTTAGCTTGTGACGACACTTGATTTACTAATAGATCCCTTAAGGGATCTATATATAAACTCCAATCTATTTGGATGGGTTGCACAAACACAAAAATAAAAACTATACTTAATATTTGATATAATCTCGCACTGAGTAAGGGCGAAACTAATCCTTTAAGATAATTTTTTCATATGGTTGCAGCTATACAGCCATATTTATTAAAAATAGGCTGCAGCCGCACACAGTGTAAAAACACATATCGTATTAATTCTATAATATTGTTAAAAATCATCATGGTTTTGTTTTATATAATATGTTGCTTAGCCTAGTGAGAAATTAATATTAAAGTCTCGTAATTTAAAAGTGTGTAATCTTGCGCACATATATATTCCGCTACCAAAGAGTTGCGCATGTAAAGGAGCTTTGCTAAACCTTCATCATAGGAAACTAAACGGAGGGGGGAAGGCTACTCTAATATAGTACAGATATACAAAGACACGGGAGGGCTTCCGTACCCTGCTTACTGGGATAACTTCAAAGCCTGGCTACACCCGTATCTCATCACCCTTAGCCTCTCGAGGGATATCCTTCGTATTATAAGGATATCCCTTCACTAAAGTGATGCACTCTATAGTAATCTATCCAGCTACTGTATGTTAGCTAATATAATATATACTATAGTCATCACCAACGTAAATCTATCACGAACGGAGACTAATTTTATCCTTGTTTTATTTCTAACATTGCTGTTAGAACAATAACACTTAGCTAAAAGATATAGATATTTATCTGTAAATTCTTATAGCCAGCAAAGCGTTATAGCGAAGCGTTATAGCGAAACGTTATAACAAAGCGTTATTGCAAGGGTAACCGAAGAAGGATTCGAACCTTCATTACTATTAGACAATTTTCATCGCTATATGTAAACCTCCACTGTTCGGCTTAATAACAAGCTATTAAAATTATATTGTTCATCGAGGGCTACGAAGTATGCTTTATAAAAAAAAAATATATTTTTTTATAGCCCACCACTGCAAGCTAAAGCTCGCCATCGCCTTATTAATATCTAAGGAAGGATTTGAACCTTCATGCCCTAAAGCAACAAAGCTTAAGTTTGTCGTGTCTACCAATTCCACCACTTGGATTTAATTTTTATTTTATATCCCCGGAGGGATACACTTTGTTAGGGCTATTCCCTACGGGAATAGCAAGCTCTTCGTTAGGCGAAGCTGCTCTTCGTTAGGCGAAGCTGCTCTTCTTATTATTTTATTTTATATTCCTGCAGGAAATCCACAGTTATCTTTAACTATATCACTTACAGATCTAATAACAAATTTATCCTTCTGTATATCACTATATATCTAATAAATTTGTTATTCTTAACTATCTTACTTATAGATATAATAAATTTCTTATTCTTAACTATCTTTATCTCACTAATAGATCTAAAAGTGTGAGCTTTAGCACGAGCTTGCGCCTTCTAAGAAGGCGCAAGCTCGTGCAGCCCTCACTAATAGCGAAGCCCACAAATTAGTTTTTTAAGAGAGCTTACTATGAAGGCGCCCGCGAAGCTCCTCTACACGAGGGCCTTTCTAGCTTGTTAACGAGCTAGAAAAAAAAGTACATTTTCGCTCTCTAAAGTTAACAAATATATGTGCTATGAAGGTGGAGCCTTATAAAGGCGGGCAGAGCTTTAGCATGTGAGGACTCCTCTATATATTTTTTTATGTAGAGCAACGAAGTATGCTATAAAAAAAATATATTTTTTTATAGGCCGCCTTCCTAGAAGGCGGGCGCGAAGCTCCTCGTTATAAAGCTCGCTTCACCCGTATTAATATGAATATTAGTTATTATTTTTTATTATCGCGATAATAAAAACCTGTATACGCTTTTAATACGGCCAGTCAGACTTGAACTGACATAAATCGAGTGGAAATCGACCAGTTTACCATTAACCCATGGCCGCTTTTTTAGGGCTAAAGTGACTTGAACACTTATAATTACTGTTATGAGCAGTACACTTTACCTATTAAGTTATAGCCCTACGCGGACAAAGGACTCGCACCTCTAACCTCTGGGCATGAGCCAGATGTGTTACTATTACACCAATCCGCTTTAGACTAGATAGGATTCGAACCTACGATGGTAGCATTGAAAGAGCTATGTCTTACCACTTGACTACTAATCCGAGCTTGCTTAGCTAGCGCAGTAATAGCTAACTAACCCTAGCAAGCTAAAGCTATTTGTCAGCCCAATGCAAGTATCGCACTTACTTCAATTGATTACAAAACAATTGCATTACTTTTATGCTAATCAGGCTATAGCTGCAATTTACTAAACTTTAAGGGGAGCGAGCTTTAGCCATAAAAAAATATATTAGCTATATTTTCTCTAGCGAGCTTACTATGAAGGGGGAGTGAGCTTAAAAAAAATATATTTTTTTTTATAGCCCCCCCTTCATAGCCAAGCTCCTCGCCTTAAGGCTTTAGCTAGCTCTATTTCTTGCTAAAAGCACGAAGAGCGAGCTTTAGCTTTCCCCCTAGCTTTATTTAATAGCATATATATGCAGTTATGATTAGCTTATTTATGTAATTCCTTATCGGCTCGCTCACCTAGCACTAGCTAGTACTAGCTAGTGCAGGAATGTATGTGTGTAGCAAAAATATGCATGCATTGTAAATGTGATATATGTATAAATAGTTATTTATAAAATTAGTACTTTATTCTTAAAAATCTCCTGATTCGTACGGATAAAGCCTATATTACATCCTTCGTAATATTATTTTACGTATATTTAAGAAATATCTTAAGATAAGCTTCGTGCCTATATGCTTTCAGCACTTATCCTTAACCAACTTAGCTTTCCTGCCGTGCCTATGCTATATATTTATCTTAGTGAAAGAAACATCCCTATGTATAGCTTTAGCTTGCCAAACTCAGGCATAACCGGAGTCCGCAAGCTAGCTATACAGATATATATAATTTCCGGGGGAAGCTCTTAAGGAGCTTCCTCCATATATATTTTAATATTTGGGCACATAGACAACAGGTAAACCATAGGTTAGTAACTATTATTTAACCCTTTTACAAATTAAATTCTTCTTGTTCCTTTCGTACAAAAGTTAGTTCTTATTATATTCTAATTCCCCCTAGAAGATAGAAACCATACTGTCTCACGACGTATTTAACCCAGCTCATGTAACTTTTTAATCGACGAACAGTCGCACCCTACATAGTTCCTGCATCCATGAGGATAAGTTAAGCCGACATCGAGGTGCCAAACCGCGCACTCATTTTGTACACTCTTGCGCAAATTAGCCTGTTCTATGTGTTATCATAAAAGTGCGAGCTTGCGCCTTATTATAAGGAAGGTTGCTGGCTATATCTCGCACATAAATAAGAGCTTTAACTTTATTTATCTTTAGCAGGGCTATAAAAAAAAATATATTTTTTTTTATAAAGCTCTCCTGCTTTAGTGCTTTAGCTAGTTAATAAATATTAATTGCTTCCCTTTGTAAGGCGCAAGCTCGCCAATTAATAGCGAGGCTATAAAAAAAAAATATATTTTTTTTTTATAAAGCTCTGCACTTATATTTCCATTTTTTTCAAAACGGTTCAGACTATGTCTTCATTATTATTATATATATATATTTGCAGTCATGTCCTAGAATAAAGCTAGCGCGATTTTCTGTAATTCCTAGCTTTAGCTAGGGTACACTTCGTTAGGGCTAACAAAGTGTACTCTTCGTACTAACTAATGCATGGATAAGTAAATAGCGCCTTTATTTTCCGCCTATTCAACCTTTTACTGCAAAGGCTCCAATACGACGTTTTGATTTAGCTATTGAATAGGTTACATTTGATTTAGAATTACCTCTAAATAAAACTGAACTTAAACCTCTAAAAGAAGAATCGACATTTTTTAATCCTCCTTTTCATTTTAATGAATAGACAGATCTATCCGCTCTATAACGTTTAGTTAATCTACCTTTAACTTCTAATCTTATACCTCCCATATTTTTATATCCAATAGAATTATAAATGGTATTATGGATATTTTCTGCTTTGCTGAAAATTGGCAAGCTAGCTTTATTAGCTGCTTCACTACCACCTATAGCTTTAGCTATTTTCGGCTTTTCGTTCGCTTGCGTGAACGAAGTTACCGTACCATCTATATTTATATCTGAAGGATATGCACCATCTAACAGTTTAGATAAAGAGGGCGCTTCTAATTCCTGCAAAGCAGGAATATTCGAAGCATTCATATTAGAAATTATTTTTAAATCTTTAAATTTACCTTGAAATAGATCCATTTTTTTATCACCTTTTATTCTAGATCTTTCTTTAATTGTGTTAATATTAGGTAAATATGCTCTATTTAAAATACTAAACATAGAATTTATATAATTTATTCTTCTTTTTCTTAATTTTAATGCTAATGCATTAGTAAAAAGATCTGTATGATATGCAACAGATTTTAAATTAATAATATTATATTCTATTTTTTTTCCTATAATTTTATTTAATATATTACTTAATATAGGTAAAAACACCAATCTGTTGAATTTATATTGATTAAGAGAATATAATAAATCATATTTTCTTAAGTATTTTAGATATTTTCTAGCATATTGGTTAAGAATAACACCTCAAACTTTTTTTAAATAAAGATCTTTTAATTTTATAAATTTATTTAAATATTCTAGTTTATACTTTATAAATTTCGTTTTTCTTATTATATCACTAATAAATATATATTGATCTTTATATTCACCTAATATTTTATAAATTTTTTTTATATTTTTTTTATATAATAAAAAATAACGTTTGGCTATTAATTTTTTACTTATTTTTTTATTTATTTTTAAATATTTTTTTTTTAATACATTTTTTTCTCTATTTAAAGTATATAGGGTAATTATTGCTTTATTATTAGTATGTTTAATTTCCGCATTACTTACATGTATTCTTCTTAATAAATTACGTCTTCTTTTTAATAATATAAATTTAGATCCTGTATATTTATGATCTTTAAAATATAAATTAAAATAACCTTTTATTATTTTGTTTATATTTAAATCATTAACTGGTATATTCTTTAATGTATTTTTATTATAAGAATATATAGTATTCTTTCATTCTTTAGAAAATGAAGGTAAATATTTGGTTATTCCTATATCACCTATTTTTTTCTTTAAAAGTATTGTTTTAGGCGCTCCGCTCCGTTTTAAGTTATTATTATAAATTTTCATCTTAGAGGGGCTGCGCAAGCTAAAGCTCTCGTCTACGTTACCACTTTTATTCATTTTTCTAAATATTTATTCTTTTTTTTTTTACTTTTTTTTTTATATATATATATAATAATAATGTTGGGTGTAAAAAAGGATTATTGTTTAGCTTGCTAATCCCTAATAATAAGGGATTAGCAAGCTGTGCATATAACTCACCTTATAGTCGTTGAACGTCTTTATCTTATAATTTATGCTAAGATAAATTTCGCTTCAAATTTACGAGCTAGCTGATTTTTTTTTATAAAATATGCAAGCTAGTAATTTTTGAAATTAACCCAATATATTATTAATTATCCTTATTTCTCAGCATAGATAAGTGAAACCTATCGAGCTTTAGCTAGCCTGCAATATTTTTTATAGCAAGTTCTTGCATACGAAGTATGCTTATGCTTGCTCCTAAAATATTGCTAACTAAAGCCGCTGTGTAATAAAATATTAAAGGACAAACATCCCTAGCGTAGCTTTTCCAATAATCCAAGATCTTTCCTTGTTGCATCTTGTGATCCTATGCCCTGCTTACGCAACTGTAAGATTTGTTGATAATCAAACAGTAAGGCAAGATTTAGCCGTTGAGCTTTTTAGATAATTAATACATAACTATTAGAGCCTAGCTTTATAGCCTGTCTTAATAGCTAAAAAATATTAGTGCTACCTTTCAAAGGGAGGAGGGCTAAAAAAAAAATATATTTTTTTTTTATAGCTACCACCCAGCCTGAAACACATATTCTTAATATTTTTATTATCTCTAATTTCTATATAGTGAAAATCCTACCTTTTTTTAAATATATATACAACGAATGTACATATAAATAATTTTATATGATTAAAAATAGTTTCACTATCTTAAATCGCAAACAAAATAATTATAAATTATTAGACACTCCTGTTTACTCTTTACAGGGTCTGTGCCCCACATAAACTGTCCCCTAGCGATAGTTCCTTAGCCAAGGGTACTTATCTATTTCTGCAGCTGGCATATTTCAAAATTTAAGTTAAATCTATCATAATGCGCTTATGGCAGAAAGGAAAATAAGCTGAATTAGGTTGATTTACTATGCATGAGCTGGAATGCATACTTCAGACACCTGACGCAAGCAATGCTTGCGCCAAGTAGCAGAAGCAGCTACCTACTCATAATCCTAAACCAATTCATTCATATGAAAAAAAAATAAAGGATTCTCATTGTCATAGAGCTAGCTTGCTGAACAAGCTAGCCGTCAATTACCTTATAATCTGAAAATTGTTTATCATACTCTATAATTAGTGACAGTAAAGCTGCATAGGGTCTTCTCGTCTAACTAGAGGTAAACTGTATCTGCACAGCTATTCCAATTTCACTGAGTCAATCATAGAGACAGCTGTTGTATCGTTACATCATTCATGCAAGACCGCATTTAACGGCCAAGGCATTTCGCTACCTTAGGACCCTCACGTTAAGGCCGCCTTTAACCGGGGTTTCCGTCTACATCAAATATTAGTATATTTAATTATATCTGTTAACCAGCCGGCACCGGGCAGACATCACACTCTATACTTAGATTTTTAATCTTTCAGCAAAGTGCTGTGTTTTAATTAAACAGTCGTACAACACTATTTCATGCTTCTTCCTCTTTACCTGATATTAATCAAGAATAATGAGCTCTCCTTATCCCGAAGTTACGGTAGTCAATTTGCCGAGTTCCTTTATGATTGTTAGCTCATTTACGCCTTCGTATTCTCTACTAGCTTACTTGTTTCAGATTCTAGGTACGGTTACTTTTCATTTATAGCTATAGCTAACTAATTAGCTATAGCCATTAATTTAGTACTATTTTTCCAGTACATTTTTCACTTAAAATGTCGTCCTTAGTACAAAAGATTATCTCATCGTTTAAATCTTTAGATAATATAAACTTAGAGGCCGTTACTTAATTACATCCATAAGCTTTAGGCGGAAAAATTTTATTTTTTCTTTTAGTTACTCATGTCACCATTATCACTTGAGTTAAATTATTATAATTTCATTTAAAAAATAAAAATCTTAATTTAGCTCAACGTTCTGCTACCCCATTTAATTATAATTAAGCTTTAATTATAAAATAATATGGACAAGGTTTCGGTATATTGTTTAGATCCGATAAATTTTCGATGCTTTTAAAACTTAACAAGCGCTCTGTTACGAGGTCATAAAATTATGGCTGCTTCTAAGCCTATCTCCTTGTCGACTTTAATAAAAACCTTCTTAATTTCACTCAACTAATAATTTAGGAACCTTAACTCTTGTTCTGGGCTGTTTCCCTTTTGACATACAACCTTATCATTCTATGTCTGATGATTTAAGATATATCTTTGCCATTCCGAGTCTACATACTCACTGATAAAATCTTCATGATCCCCCAATTTGTACAAAATAAAACATGAGCTTTACTTGCTAGCAAGCTAAGCCTTATGTCTTGTCTGAGATTAAATTCTGTACCTGCTAAGATATTATACTTAAATTGCCTACTGTTATAGGTTTCGCAGAAAACCAGCTATCCTGGTCAGTATTGTCTTTCACTACACCTACCATAATTCTTCGGATATTTATGCTACAATATTCCGTTCGGACTTTTATAATCCTGATTATGGTAAAATCACCAGGCTTCGGGTCTAACTTTAGATACTTACCGTTATTTTAACGCTCGGTTTAACTACGTATGCATGGGGGCGTTAGCTCCCTCCTACTCGCATCTAATGTTAACTTGGTGACCCATTATGCAAAAGGTACGTTCTAACTTTTTTTTATTTTACCGAACTGCTTATAAAATCACTGTTTTTGTTTTGGTTCCCTCACGGTACTTTCCACTATCGCTTATATATTATATTTAGCCTTTGAGGAAGGTTCCCCATTTAATTTAAACAGTTTATCCACCATTTGACTTTTTAGGCTAGTCTATTTTAGCTCACGCTAATCATAGAATCTCTTTTGATTTCTTTTCCTAAAGTTACTAAGATATTTCAATTCACTTCGTTTATTATTAAATTTCTCTTAGAGTTAATATAATTATAGGTTTGTAGGCTAGCGCTATAAATAGCACACACTTGCTTATATTACTGGTTGCCTATTTCATAGCAAGCGAGCTTGCTATGAAATTAGAAGCATTGGCCTGCGTATATACACAATCAGCTAGCAAACCTATTTATATAAATAAATCTCTTTAATATATAGCTTAAATTCTACAATAATTTCTTTCCATACTTATATAATTTAGAAGAGCTTGCTGATTCCTAAGAGGGCTCTTTAGCACATTTTTCTAAGAAAAATAGCGCAGCCCCCTAATTAGGAATAACAAATTTCTAAATTACATTTATAATTTATATATCCAGAGCTGCTTTTAATTTGTTAATGGCTAGCTCTAGTTCTAATGCATGCAATTAAGCAAGGCTAAAAGCTATATATAGCTTTTAGTTCGCTTTTATTATTTTTTTATTAAAAAAAAAATATCGCTTATTTCTGAAATTCCTTATCGACACGACACCTCCTAGCACTAGCTAGTACTAGCTAGTGCAGGAATGTGTTTGTAGCAGAAATATTCATTTATCTATCTTTTTATCTCTAATACTTCTAAAATTAATCGGATTATTATGATTCGAACATAACTAGTCTTCGTCCCAAACGAAGTGCCTACCCAAGCCGGCCCTAATCCGTAAAAAAAACAAGAGTACTTGGACTTGAACCAAGAATTTGAAGGTTGAAGCTTCCTATTTTGCCAATTAAACTACACTCTTCAGAGAATATCCGATTTGAACGGATGTGGCTAGAATATAACCTAATAAGACTCAAGCTTACCGCCTTAAACCACTCGGCCAATTCTCTCTAATTCCTCAGCGAATCGAACGCTGATATCATTCTTATCAAAAATGCACTCTACCGTTTAAGTTAAGGAATCTTATATAAAGCATATTTTTTTAAGGCTATGAGGCGGCTATATACCTCGCTAGCACTAGAGAAAAATATGCTAGCTAGAAAATTAGCACTCCGAGCTACTAGCTCTGAATAAACCAAGCCTTAATACTGAAAAATGAAGGATTTGAACCTTCAACTTATTGTGTGTAAAACAATCGCTCTACCATTGAACTAATTTTTCTTACAGGTTTACTGCTTTTGCAGAAAGGCAGAAGCTCTGTATTTTTTTTATTTAACCTTTAACTAGCGCAGCCTTAATAGCTCATAGCATTACTGTAGCCTAGCCACCCCCACTAATTCCTGTGGAGCGAAGTCCCCCCTCCTAATTAGGAAGGCTAGCTATGCAGCTGATTTTAGGCGCAAGCTTAAGCTTGCGCCGAAAAAAATATGCAGCTGTGTAACACTTCGTTAGTAGAATAGTAATGCTACAAGCTAGCGCCTTTAAATAACAAGTATATAAGATATATTACACCATTAATGAGTATTAATCTTTACCTTTTATAGTAATTATTATTGCACCTACCATAGCTAATAGTAATATAAAACTAGCCATAAATATTCACATATTGTGACTTGTGTATAATATATGTCCTATCGTTGCTGTATGTCCTGTTTCAGCCATATTATTATCTCAACTATTACTTGATACAAACATAATATTGGCATTCGTTATATCTAAGTTTCTATTAATATATTTTAATATATCACTAAACTTATTTCAAGGTAAATAGTATAGTATAGTATTTAATTTACTACTGTAATTATTTAATATCGCCATGTAATAAGGAAGTACTTGGAATATAGTAAAATTTGCAAGAATTGTAATAAATAAACCTAAAGATACACTATTTCTATTATTACTTTGTAATTCGCTTGTTCTTATATTTATTAACATTAATATAAATAGAAATAATATTGAAACTGCCCCAATATAAACAATTAAATAAGATAAACCTATAAATGTAAGACCTATTAATATTAAATATACTGATATATTTGCAAATAAACCTATTAGAAATATTACTGATACAATAGGATTTTTATTAATTATTATTAAAATACCGCATAATAAAGCTGTTATACTTATTATATCTAAAGATCCGGTTAAATACCCATTCGAGTAAATCTCAGGTATAGCTAGAAGTTGATAATACATTGTATTTTTTATTTATATTAACCTAATATCTAGGATAGCAATAAAATTATATCTTGTCTTTTAACCTGTAACATAATTTTAGCTTGCTTGCTACAATGGACGAGGGATGCATAGTGCTACTGGTAATACTACGGTAGCCTGCGATTTTTCAAGCTAGCGCTGTAATTCATATTGAGCTTGCGCCCTAATAGGAATAGAAATAAGCACACCTAGCTATCTTTTAATGGCGTGGGGGAGCTTGCTTGCGGATTTTTCTCCGAAAAATATAGAGCTTGCGCCCTATTTTTTTTTTCAGGCGCAAGCTCTTCGTTCCCCCCTATACATAACTCCTTTGTCCATATTCTTCTAACTCCATATCTTCCCCCGAAGAGTTTGCGAGCTTTAGCTAACAAACTAAAACTAGCTCTGTGCCAGATAAAGGTATAAGTATTTGGCTATAGTTAGTTAAGAGCCCTTAAATACAACTAACTAAAAGCAAGTCTGCAAAGCCTTCATCGGGCTTGCGTTCCGATTCCTGCATACTAGTAATTAGCAAGATTATTTTATCATTTTTCTATATAAAATAGATTACCGTCTGAATTAAGACTTAATCTTATTAGGATATATATACAAGGGTTAGCAGCCCAACTCCACAAAATTACTAAGACTATTACGCAGGAATTAGCTGCTATAAGAAAAATACAGAGCTATATATAAAAAATACAGAGCTTTAGCTTGCTTTTAGCTTTTAGTTTGCTTATTACTCTAATGGTAAAAAGTGTAGGAGTACGAGGAGCTTTGCTAAGCCTTGTTAGTGCTAGCTTCGCTAGAACGAAGTCCTATAAAAAATCTATTTTTTATAGGACTTCGTTCGCGTCCTCGCCTTCATAGCTACGCTCTTGTTATGCGCTAGCTAAAGCTAGCGCCTTAATTACAACCAGGTAAAAGCTAAAAGCAAAAGCCTTAATAAATTAAGAACCTCAATAATACATAGATACATATAAGAAAAGTCAAACTACATCCACGAAATGTCAGTATAGTATTCCAGCTTCATAACCAAGATGGTGATGATCTGTTAAATGGTATGAATATATTCTTCATAAAGCCACTGATAAGAATATTGTACCTATAATAACGTGTAACCCGTGGAAACCTGTACCGAAGAAGAAACATGTTCCAAATACACCGTCACTAATAGTAAAGGAAGAAACGCTATATTCTACCCCTTGGAAAAAAGTGAATATTAAAGCTAATAGAACTGTAAAGATAGAACCGTATAAAGCTCCTCTTCTTTCTCCTTTTATTAATGAGTGGTGTGCATAAGTAATAGTTGCTCCACTAGATAATAAAATTACTGTGTTAAGTAATGGTAATTCAAATGGGTTTACAGGTTCTATACCCATAGGTGGTCATTGAGCTCCTAATTCTACAGTAGGTGTTAATGCACTATGAAAGAATGCTCAAAAGATAGCTACAAAAAATAAACCTTCAGATACTATAAATAGTATTACTCCTAGATTTAACCCCTTTTGCACTGCTAATGTATGATTCCCTAAATATGTACCCTCTGCTATTATATCTCTAAATCAGAAAGACATAGATGCTACTAATGTTATTAATGATAAGTAAAACACTATATAGCTATTATTAAATAAGTGCATTGATAATGCTCCGTTCACTGTTACTGTAAATAAAGCAATACTTGTATACAGCGGTCAAGGAGACGGTGACACTAAATGGAAGGGATGATCCTGAAAATTACTTCTTATTAAATTTGTCATATAAATTATATATTATAAATCTTTTAGTTATATACACATATTAAAAGCCCCTAAGATGAATCGAACATCTATCATAATATTAACAGTATTATGCTCTACCGTTGAGCTATAGAGGCTCAAATAGACAGCCTAAGAAGGAGCTTGCTGATTCCCTCTGGGAATAGCAATGAACGCGCAGAGCTTGCGCCTTCATAGAGCGAAGTGCCCTACTAACAAAGTGTACTCCTCCTCGGTTAGGGAGGGAACTTCGTTCTAGCGAAGCTATCCTAAAAATGTATTTTTTTTTCTACTTCTAGTTTTAGCACGAGCTTTATAAAAAAAAATATATTTTTTTTTATAGCGCAAGCTTACTTTGTATGCACTAATACATTTTCCGAGGTAAGAAGTATACATAGACTGCTGCTGGCTATAAATAAGCTATGCATATTTATGCTGCTTGCTTTATTTTTTTATAGTAGGGGGGTACTTATAGGGAGCTTTAGCACATTTTTCTGAGAAAAATAGCGCAGTCCTCCTACGGAGAGCTTGCGCCATCTAAGAAGGCGCAAGCTCGCCCAGCGAACAAAGTTAGCGGGCGCAAGCATACTACGTAGCATATAAATAAAATATATTTTTTTTATAGCTCCCCCCATAAAATACGCTACAGCCTCCGTCCCGGAATAAAGCTAAAAGCTAAAGCTAAAGCTATGCATGCAGACTACGGAAAAGAGGTGATTCGAACACCTAGATGTATAAAACATAATACTTAGCAAATATCTTACCCTACCTATGGAAACTTTTCCTACATTAGCTAGAGCTTTAGCTAGCGCTAATAAATATTTTATATAGGAAAGCATAATAGCCCCTCTAGCCGCCAGCGCCTTAATTACTGATAGCTAAAAGCTAAAGACAAGCTAAAAGCTAAAAACTAAAAGTTTTACTATTCCCGAGCTTGCGGATTTTTCTTCCAATACTACGAAGTATGCATACTTCGTTAGAGGGGGGAGCTTTATAAAAAAAAAATATATATTTTTTTTTTATAGCCCTCCAGCAAGCTTGCCCTAATTATAAAGCTAGTCTATAAAAGCTAACGAAGATATGTAGGCTACGTATGCTACTATACGAATTAGATCAGAATCGAACCGACATCTACTTCCGTGACAAGGAAGTCCTTTACCTATTTAAGTTACTAATTCTAGGAGACAAGAGATTCGAACTCTTAAAAGCAACAGCTATTGAGTTTACAGCTCAACCCTTCTTACCAATAAAGGAACCCTCCTTTATATAATATCTATATATTATATATTTTTATGGTTAATGTTAATTAATCCCGCGCAACTTCCACTACGCGAACCGTATTTCGACTTAACACTAATTAGAGCCACGCATACGAAGATTCCCAATAAAAGAATATATAAAACCTATTTGTTTTTTTTACTTGTTACTAAGAAAGCAAACTTATTGCGCATGCCCCTTTCAGCATGTGACGAGTGGTTAGTACCAATCCAAGGTCTATTCACCGTGACATGGTGATTCACGATTACTAGTAATTACTTATTCATGTAGTCGAATTTCAGACTACAATCCTTAAAATTTATATCCTATTTTTTGAGATTAGCTTAAATTCACATTTTTGCATCTCTTTGTTTAGGAATATGTGGCACGTCTATAGCCCACAATATCAAGGCCATGATGACTTGTCTTTGTCCCCTTTATCTTTCCAAATTTCCAGGACTGAATGCTTTATCGTAAATAAAAAAAATAAAGCCAGGGATTACGTTAATTTCATGGAAACCACAGTTTCACAACATTAACTGGAAACAGCCGTGCAACTCCTGTAATAAAATTATTCAAATTGTGGTAAGGTTTTTCGTGGATCATCGAATTAAACAACATACTTCACTACTGGTGTCAGAAACGGTCTAGTGATTTCAGTTCCTGCGTTGCCACATTACTCTTGAGGTGAAATGCTTACACTTTCATTTATAGACCAAATATTCACAAGATATTTAGTCGCCTGCCTAATGGTCATTAGTTTGCTAGACTAACCCTATTAGACAATTATACTAAAGATACATTGAATTATCTAACCTATGGCATTCATCATTTACTGCAAAGACTACTTGGGTATCTAATCCTGTTTGTTCTCTGTGCCTTCGTCCTTCAACGTCAGTTTTTACATAGAGGGCTGCCTTCGCCTTTACAGAGTCCCTTTGGTATCACGAAATTTCATCTCTCCTCCTCAAGTACTGCCCTCTTACATAAAACTCTAGTCAAGTACTAACATTTTATAAGCTATATTGACCGTCTGGGTACCCTTTAAACCTAATTAAGATGAATAACACTAGTCTCTTACGTATTACCGCGACTGCTGGCACGCAATTAGTCAAGACACGATATATATACTGTCATTATCAATATATAAACAAAGCTTCATTCAATTCTAATATAATCTTTTCATATGGGACGGCCAGTCCTATGGTGTTATATAACTCGCCCTCACAATAAGACTTCTCCTAAAGATATCGGACTTGACCCATAGCTGTTTTGCTCCCCATACTGGAAGACTTGCCACTTCTCCAAGTTGCCAGTTCAGCCGTTAGGCCATTGACCAAGATTCCTCACTGCTGTACTAACTTGCATTGGGGTTTTTTCAGACCCAATGTGGTCGATCAACCTTTCAGATTCGACTACGAGAGTTTAAGGCTAGTTAAGTCATCACCTTAACTACTACCTATCTCGAAGATATTTATTATCCTCTTAAAGCAGAAACGATGAGAAGCCTAGCTTTATTTGCCAAGTTCTCATCCTGTTTCCTTTATTTATTATGAAGGATTTACCTCCACTTTAAGGCCGGCGAAGAATATCATTATACTCACCTGTACACCACTTTTTAATTGCTTACGAGCTTGCGCCTTCCCAAAGGGATAGCAATTAAAACGTACGATTAGCATGTGTCAAGCACTTGGACAGCATTCAATCAGAGCCATCACCAAACTCAACTTTTATTTTTTTTTTGATATAGAACTATTCATATATCACTAATGGATCTAAATCCATTAACTAAGGAAAAAACATATAAGCTATTTAATGTAAATATTACTAAAACAGATACTTTTCTATAAAATGCTACTTGCTCGCTATTTTTCATATAAATTATATAAATAATTTTGTATTATTTTCTTCATATATATCATATAACTTTTATTAATTTCCTGGGTGCAAAGCAGAGTTTAGTGCTTAGCTTTAGCTTGCTATATATA
>JAAVUA010000027.1:0-104848 GCA_014898875.1 Fusarium miscanthi
GTCTTCTTATCGCCCCCTGCTTTTTCCTCCCTTCTCCTCTTTTCTGCATCGTCACATCAAACATTTAAAACAAAACATCACCATTCGTTATCTTTATTTCTTTCTTTTTCTGTCATTCGCTGCAATACGAGCTGGGAACTGTTAACTCCATGCCCTTCAAGTAATTGTCCATCTCGACTTTTGAATGATTGGTCAATCAGCAACTGTTTCTGCATAATTAGCCCGGTTGGGTGGCTTTTTCAGCTGAGAACCAGGTTCCTGTCTCTCTCAAGGGGGCCCTTCCAACAACACACCATCCAACACGCATCCAGTCCAATTGGCATCGACCATGGCGTCGCGTTGGTTCACGCTCCTCCTCCTCCTGACGCCTTCATTGGCTCTCAACAACAATTTCGACTTCTACCCCGAGGGCGCCCAGAAGTGTCTCTCCCAAGCCGCCGATGACGCCTCGTGCACCGGTTCTGACAGCAAGGAGATGAACTACTGCCTCTGCGGTCTTGGCAACTACAACAATGACTTCATCCTCGGTTCCGCTGCGTGCATCGGCAAGCAGTCGCCCGGCGACGTGGATGAGACGTACGATACCATGAACAAGGCTTGCTCCAACTCGCAGACGCCGATGAAGGTTACCAAGCAGGAGTATCAGGAGGCGGCGGAGAAGGGCGCGACTACGAGTACGACTCCTGTTGCGGCTACCTCTTCGACTGCTTCTGCGACGACGGCGACGACGACGACGGCGACGACTGGCTCGGCGAGCACCACGAAAGGCACAGCTGCTGCCACGACGAGCGCTGAGAACAACGAAGACACGGGCTTGTCAACGGGCGCCACAGCGGGAGTGGCTGTTGGCGCAGCAGTTGGTGGTGCATCGATAGTAGGCCTACTCGTGTGGTTCTGGATGCATCGCCGCAGGAAGAACGCCGACGAGTCGCACCCCATGCTGCCCAGCTACGAGAACCGCGACGGGTCGCCGTCCCAACTTACTGAGTCGAAACCAGCGTGGTCAGCAGCGGGCTCGTCGCAGCAAGCGATGGGGACACCGGATCCAAATGCGGGATTCTACAAGCCTCCTGGGCCTGTGGAACTGCCGCCTGAGCCAGCGCCGGTCTATGAGATGGACGGGACGGGGACGGCGGTTGAGATGGATTCCACGCCCGTTGAACCACGGGGGAATAGATCGCGCCCGAATTCGTCGCATTCGTCGCATTCGTCAATATCATCGGGCTGGAGGGATTAATGGTTTATAAAAGAATGAAGGAATAATGGTTCTGGATGGGTATGAAGAGGTTTTAGCCTCGGGGAGTTTGGACGGTACAGGATGCATCACTGGTTGTCATTTAGCGTAGAGATCTGACTGTTTTACTATACGTTGTCTAATGAAGTGATTGTTCGAATTGTTCGAATTGTTCGAATTGTGCACGATTGTGACGGTTGCTATCGCAGTCAAAGGTCGATGAGAGGTATCCTACGATAAGAGATACTCTCTCGCCTTTGTGACACTATACTGCCTCAGAACGACCAGTGTCTGCTTATTTGCACCAGCCTTGAGGACCGGTTCGATCTTTGAACCGTCGTATCGGAAAGGTACTCGGTAGTTATGCTGCTGTCGACTCAAACCTCAGGGTCTGACCCCTAAGTCTGCCTCCTTTCTTGATAAGGTTTGAGGCCTGTATGCTTCAAAGTGCGGGGGTTAAATGAATATTATCACAATCCAGGTAGTTAAAGTTTGTTGTTGCCGACGGAAGAAATGCCAACCGAAGGCCATTCTCTTCGGATAATATCTAATCTTGCCGTTTCCGTTCGTGCCGATGTTGTATTACAACATGCGACTCCAAGTCGGCACTTGGTCTGTTCATCTTCTTTGCCATCCATGCATTGCATTGCACGTTTGAGCCGGGAGTCTCGATGTCGGCGTCGCTCAGCATCAAAGTCTCTCTCACGAAATGGCCAGAAGGGTCTTGGCTCTGCCAAAGGCAGTTCCTAATAAAGCGCCCGTCTGATGTTGGAGGTTCGTTGAGATAGAATAGGTTGACTTACAAGGAATGCCCGTTTTATACATATCTTTGGGATTATCGACTACGTAAGTCAGATGCTAACCATATCAATGCCTCACCCTGGTCACACGATCTGGTCAGGGATCCTTAAACGGTTGCATGTAAGTTGCTCCGTTGCCGTTCCTGGCCATTACATCCGTGATCCTTCATAAAATCCTAGCGAGTTAGCATCAAGACCCTCTCTACCTCAGCTTCAAGTTAGTCCTGGCTTCTATTGTCACTACTTCTGAGGCTTCTAGAGAGTCCATGGGAGATGTATGTAATAATTCCTGTGGAATTCATATTCAGTCCATTTGAATCAGAGGATGGTCATAATTAAATGATGCGCATTTTTGATCGGTATTGCAAAGTACAGGGTAGCATTTGGATGTGTATACGAGGCAACAACATGTTCCCCGCTTCAAAGGCCAGAGCTCTCTACCGTCAACGATAGATACCTACTAAAGTAGTAGTAATAGACGGGGAATTAATAAAAGCCCTAAGGCTGATGAGTTTACTGCTCAATTCAAGTCATCAGATCAAGATAGAGACTCGCATTCGCACTCGATAATCGTATAGTAACACTCTCAACTCCCAACGTGAGCCCGCGGGCAGCGAAACCAGGTCGATCGATGCTCAGTGGTTGGCCCAACGTGGGTCTCGGCATGGGATGGAGAATCAGCTCGGACCAATTTCACATGTTTTCACTCTAACTTAGTTGCTTTAAGAGCTTCGATAGATCTCAATCGCAAGCTTCAATACCACGATTACTCCGTTATAGCAGTGCTCACTCTCAACGAATCAACTTACATCTTCCATCAGAATCAGAAAGTGTCAGCAAAATGGCCGAAAGAAAAACTTACGTTCTTATCACTGGGTAAGGCAATTGATTGAGCGCCGAAATTGTTGGGGGTTGGATGCTGATGGGGAAATAGATGCTCGCCTGGAGGTATCGGCCACTCTCTAGTTGATGAGTTTCATCGTCAGGGTGAGTTGAACAATTGGGGACTCGTCAATTGAGTACTGACTCCCTCTCACAGGCTGCCATGTCATTGCGACGGTGCGAAATACAGACATGATCAAGGATCTTGAAAAGCCCGGCGTCAGCGTCTTCCCTCTTGAGATCACCTCCGCCAAGAGCATCCAAGAGTGCAAGGAGAAGGTCTCTGAGCTGACTGGTGGCCGTCTTGATATTCTCGTCAACAACGCGTGAGTCTACACCGCAGTTATACTCAGTATATGGCGTATAACTGACTGCCCCAGTGGCCGAACTCACACCATCCCTTCCATTGATACGGATCTTGACGATGTTCGCCAAACATACGAAGTCAACGTCTTTGGCCCAATCCAGATGGTTTCAACCTTTGCGCCTCTCCTCATTGAAGCACGCGGCCTCATCATCAACATCTCCAGCACATCCACCCTTGTCCCTTACATCTTCGGCGCCATCTACTCCTCCACCAAGGGCGCCATCAACGTCTGGTCCCGCGCGCTTCGTCTTGAGCTCAAGCCTTTCAACGTGCGCGTCATGGTCGCCGTCACCGGAACAGTGCGATCCAACATCGCCAGCCGGACACATCGATCTCTGCCGCCGAGCTCTCTGTATATGCCCATAAATGACTTTTTCCAGCGACGATTGACCTTCAGTCAGCGAACAGCAACGATGCCGACGGAGAGGTATGCAGAGAAGTTGGTGACCGCTGCGTTGAAGGGTGAGGGATATCTGGGCGGGTTGATTGGGGGTTCACCAGACTGGTTTTATGCAGGGGGGATGGCGACCAAGACTTGGATTCTGTCGTGTTTGCCTAATTGGGTGAACGAGACGGTCATTGGTATCTTCTTTGGCATCGGAAGCTTGACCAAGAAGATCCAGGCTGCGCGCGCAAAGAGAGACTAAGGAGAAGAGATTGGGTTGAGGATACTCGAGGACGAGGCGTGATCACGGCAATTTCAGGGTGTTACGAATTGGGCTCAATTGAACTACTCATTCAGTATATCACCTTTGAGGAACTCCCGAAATTCCAAGTCACTAAGCTCCCAGGGAGCGACCAAAAATGCAGGAGAATTGAATGCCGTATAATGTATGTGCATGCTGCTTGTTTCTATATCTCTAATGGGTGATCTTCTTGACTACTGCGATGGACGTCACCGGCGTCGTATCGCGATCTCCATGTATTTTAACAACCGACCGCTTAAGCCCACTTTCCAAGCAAGCTCATGAGGACCATACCGCAGACCAAACCAAACAGAGCCAAAAGCGTAGTAAGGGGGCTAGCATCGGTGAGTTCACCTCCCAGCATCCAATCGTGAGCCCACATCTCAACTAGACCAACCCAGACGAGGATACCAGCGGACAAAGCATCCAGAGTACCAATGGCGATCAAGGTAGCAGGGTCGTTTCCGTTGAAGATGTTCAGAACACCAATACCAATGGCCATGCCGATGGGGGTGACGATGGCGAAGCCAGAAGCAAGGACGAGTTTCTTCCACAGAGGGACAGTAGATGTTCCGGTTCGTTCAACGGATGGAGGTGGAGTTGAGTGTGAGTGCGAGTGACCCAGAGCGAGGGGCATTTGGCCATAGCCCAGAGAGGCGATCCGTGTACCGAGAGCGATACCTTCGAAGAGCTGGTGGAAGATGATGACGATGGAGAGGGTGATGAAGAATGAGTCTCCTGCTACAACAAGAGTGATACCGATGACTGAAGCCGTTAGTTGGGGTACATAATAAGGGTGACGGACGTACGGATCGAGTGGAAGATGATACCAGCTTCCATGATGGTAATGTTGGCCATCTCTGCCTTCTCCACAGCCTTGGGTGACAAGTAAGCCGAGTCGGTCTCAGTCTTCTTGGTCAACTGCCATCGCATGGCGCGCTGAACACAGAACTCGATAAGGAACGAAATGAAGAGACCAGCCATGACAATAGCAGCAGTAGTTCCCTCGTATTGTAGCTCGCCGAGACATTCGTTGCCAAACATCAGGAATGCATGTGTGAACAGCTACAACGGTTAGTGACTGTCTCTAGAGGAAGAGGGTAAACGTACATGAACAAAGGCAGTCGAGATAATAACTCCGGTGCCGAATTGCTTGAGAATTGTGAGGACAATGTTGGATCGCACGGGAACAAAGGTTGACATGAGGATCGGTCCAAAGACACCAACTGAACTAGCGACTAGAACGGCGAACAGCATTCCTATACGGATGCCGATCTTGTAGTCTCTGTCTTTACGGCCGCAGTCTCGCTGGCCGCCCTCTTCGGAGCCACCACCGACGCAGTGTCTGCCGCGTGTTAGTCAAGTTCTTGAGGAGGAGATGGGGCTACAAACTCGACGCCTGCGTGGAAATGACAATGTTCTTGCTGAGGGTCTGCTTTACCGGATTCGACATCTGCAGCTGGGAGGATTGGAGCTTCGCCATCGTCGGACATGCAGTAGCTGAAAGGTTAGCCGGGGTTTGCAGTGGTGGAAGGGGAGCGTACGTTTCTTCGCCATGGCTGTGGCAGCTTGTGAGTTGAGCGGGATACTCCTCGGTGTTGGTGATGGTAGTCTGAACGTAGTACTCTGATGAGCTGGGGCCCATGCAGTAGCTGGTCTTGTTAGGCACGAATGTGTAATGAATAGTGGAAGAGCAACTCACAGAGAAGCCTCGTGCATGTGGCAGTCAGAAACGACAGTGATCTCGTCCTTCTTCGCGGCAGCAGTTTCTTTGGCGGCCTGAGTAGGGGCTGTGGCACCTTCCACGAGGACCTGGACTTCTCCACCGTTGGGATTCATGCAGTATCTGATCTTTTAGCTAAGGTACCTTACGCCAGAACATCAAGAGAATAGAACGTACGTGTCTGATCCATGGCTGTGGCAGTCTGTGTATGAGGTCGGAGGATCCTTTGTCATGGTAGCCTCGAGAACGATCTGGTACTCGTCGGAGCCATCCATACAGAACCTGAATAGTCAGTACATCCTGCGATAGGGATAAAGGAGGCACGTACTGAGTTGGACCATGCATATGGCAGCCAGTCAAACTCTCAAAGTCAATACCAGTCTTGGTGGCAGTGGCAGTGGCAGAAGCAGAAGCCTGCCTCTTGATAGCCCCTGGGTTCGCCGTCGCAGAGACAGCGGCGACGAAGAGGAGAGACCCAGCGATCATGGTAGCACGACGGCTCTCGAAGAAACTCTTGACACGAGCCATGATAGAGAATTGCATACGAGTTGAATGATGCTGAAACAAAAAAACAAAAAGAAAGAATAAACTCTGGATGTCTAAGCCTATTATGTATGTATAGCTACTGCGAGAGGCAACCTCACTTAGCGTGGGGGATTAGGTGAACATCAAGGTCCTCTCTTTGTCAGTGAAACTCCAACAGGGCTCTTGGCAGTGAACGAAAGGAACCGTGGGGCGACATTAGATGACCTGGATGTCTACGAGAAGCCTTTTACAGGTGAGATATTGGAGTAGACGACAGGACTAAAGTGGCAATCGGCCAGACCGTGGATCCTCCTGCCAAACACTAAAACTGCACCGTTGAAACCCAACGATCCGATTTGATACCGCGGACAGTGTAAGCATGCAAACAAGGTTACTCACTAGCAGAGATTTTCCCATCTTTACCCAAAAGACCGCGGTGTTTTAGTCGTTTGTTTATTCCCCACGGCTAACTCGATATTCAGCGGCGGTGGTGGGTTGCTGAGAACCTTGATGGGCGTTGGCCAAGCCCCCGGTGAACTTTTGTAGGAGCTGAGAGATTTTTTGACGTGATGTGATGAGCTTCTCGGGGGAATTCTGAACATGCGGGACAGGGACAAGGGTAGGGGGAGGGGACGGAGGGAAAACAAGGTTATGTTTATGGGTAATTTTGGCTGCGGCGCTATTGAGGAGGCTGTTCTGACGTGTGACGTGAGGGTGAGTAGGAAGGTTTGTTTGAGTGAGGCTGAGCTGTCAAATTACGCCAATATTCTCCATTGGTTTGTGATACCTACTCCGGGAATTTGCATTGAAACAACTCTTGAATGCTTTTATAGAGCACATCTGCGGGATCGGATTGGCTCTTGTACATCCATGGACCAGCCATACAAGACAACCAACACTCATTCAGAACACAACAACTTCAAAGCAAGGTCAAGTAAAAGTCGTGATTAATGAACATATCTACGTCCCATCTTTAGACCAGTAGTCAAAATGCTTCCGGTCCGTCGAGAAACAAAGTTTACATGAAGTGTGTCTTTCTATCCTCCACTGCGTCAATCCAGGGCTCGACACCAATACCCCCAGATCATCCAATCTCAACCTCACGATCTAGAGAGCGAAAACAGCAGCGGCGACCATACCGGCCAGAGGGATCATCTGCCCGATGGCAGCGTTATCGGTGACAGCAGCTGAGCCGCTGGAAGTGGGAGTGCTGTCTGAAGCAGCGGTAGCGGTAGCGGGACCATCGCAGTGCCCTGGGGTAGTTAGTATGTGATTGTGAGATCGCGGTGAGGAGAAACGTACAGTGGTCGCCGTGGGGCTCGCAGCCAACGGACTCGGTGGGAGAGGGAGCAAGAGAACCGGAGCCAGTGGCATCGTCATGGTCATGGTCATGCTCAGACTCGGTAGCCTTGGCCTCAACGCCAGTGCGAGCAGCCTCGCAGTGCCAGTGGTCGCCATGGGGCTCGCAGCCGGTAGATTCAGTAGGAGAGGGAGCAAGAGAGGCAGTGCCGGTAGCATCATCGTGGTCGTGGTCGTGGTCATGCTCAGACTCAGTGACCTTGGCCTCAGTCGCAAGAGTAGATCGGGCGCCCTCGCAGTGCCCTAGACACCTACGTCAATAAACGGTCACGGTTGAAGAGAGCGAGGAACATACAGTGGTCACCGTGAGGCTCACAGCCAACGGACTCAGTAGGCGAAGGAGCAAGAGCTTCAGTCGCACCAGTAGAGTGATCATGGTCGTCGTCATGCTCAGCCTCAGAGGTAGCAGCAACAGCATCAGTACGAGCAGCCTCGCAGTGCCAGTGATCACCATGAGGTTCGCAGCCAACAGACTCAGTAGGCGAAGGAGCCTGGGCCATGATGGTAGGGAAGAGGCCGAGAAGGGCGACGGCGAAAGTAGTGGTCTTCATCTTGGATGCGCGTGATGTTGATGTGAACGAGAGGATGTCGAGGTGAGAGATATACAGGCGGGAGAGGAAATTTTTATATCCCTTGAATTGAGAGCGAGAGTGATTCACGGGCTCTGCCAAGAGAATTGTCTTGCCACTTGCGAGGTTCGTAGGATGCAAGTGTTGGACTAGCAAGGAACGGGCTGTCGGAGAGGGAATAATGGACGCATTGAGAGATCCATTGACAGGGCGTGGGGGTGTTACGAGGTATATAGAGACTTCTGGGGTGTATCGTACTCGAACTGGATTGTTCAGCTGGGCTTTGACATGACGGTTCAACCGTTGGTTACCGTCTGTCAAGATGCATCCAACACCCTCGTGTAAGTGCAAGCCAGTAGAGCTACGCCATGCCATTCAGGTACTCAGCACCCCTCTAATCTCGACCACCACCAGTCAAATCGCCCACACCAACAACCAAAACGTCTCTATAGCCTAAAGGATCACGATCAAAAAGACCCCAAGTCCCTGTCCTGTTGTCGATGTCCCTGTCACTCATCGCGAGGCTTCTCTTGGCGATGCCCATCAAGGTCCTCACCTTAAAAAATGGAACCCCTGGACAACCCCACCAACGACCACTAATAATCGTATCCACTCTGCCACTGTAGGTAGTGCTCAGCCAAGAAACGAATCGGGCAACTCTTATTTTTTATTCCTCGACAACGGGAATAAAAAGTCTGTAGAACGGGCTGGGTAGGTACTTGTGATGAGTTTTGCGTTGTCTGTGACTAACCATTACCTTGATATCCTTGAAGCTGTCTTCATTCAACGTGAATGCACATCATAGCATTCATTTCCTTCAATCCAACCCCTCCCTCCCTCTATTGCACTGCACTTCAGTACCTATGAAGCCACACGTAGTCGCCTCAACGGCCCTCACCCTCCTGTTCGGACCCTTATGCACAGCTGCAGACGGGAACATCAAGGTAGATGCCTTGAACAAAAACAACCCTGATCTCGCCTCCATCCCTAACCTGGTCTGTCTCCTGCTATTCCTGCTCCTCATCGCATACAAACTACGCAAGAGAATGCTCACCGCGACAACCACATTCCCCCAGCTAACCCGTCGATCACAGTCCGGGTCTGTTGTCACTTCACTGGAGCAGTTTTCCTGTAGCCCCGATACCCCTCGTCATGTGGAAGCCAAGAAGAAGTTGGACAAGAGCATGGCGATAGGATGGGGGAGTTGGAACGCTCAGCATCCAAGACATCGATTGCTTGATGCACTGTATGGGTACAGCAGATACCATGAGCGCCAGAAAGCCGAAGTTGATCGGTTTGAGGGTCTTTATAAACACGTCTCTAGAGCTCAGAAATCCGTGAGTTTGCCCTGTTCACGTGGATGTTCAGAAGTCTAACAGGAGCAAAGTTGCTAGAGCATCAAGTCAACTACTCCAAAAAGTTCACCCGCATAGACGCTCTTTTGAAGAAGAACCAAGGGCTCTGCGATGCCATAGTCCAAAATGCCATGAACTTCTATGGTATTGAGGAAGATGAGCTTCAGAGGCACATCAGTGCCGCTCAGACTTCGGGTAGGCTTGCGGATAAGATTTCTGTATCCCAGGCTTTAAAGCATTATGTTCGAGACTGGACAGAAGAGGGAGAATCCGAGAGGAAGGAGACTTTCGCTTGCCTCGTGAAAACACTTCAGGGGTTGTTTCCTGTGAGGGACGATGAGAATCCGGTCAAGGTTCTTGTGCCTGGGTCGGGATTGGGACGACTTGGACATGATATTGCGAGACTCGGAGGTAAGATTACTTTGAAAAACACAGCATCTCATCGTTCTTCAGTATGTTGTCTGAGACAATAGTTCAGTACTAACAATATTCAGGATTCGAGGTAACTGTGAACGAATGGTCCATGTACATGAACATCGCCTACCGTTTCATTGAAGCCAACCGCGCTCAAAACACCCACTCATTGCACCCCTTCATCGACGGCTGGTCCCATCACGCAACAGAATCCGACATGATTCGCGAACTTACCTTCCCCGACACATCCCTCAACTCAACCTCCGTAGTCCTAACCGAAGGCGACTTCATCACCGTTTTCAACGACAAAGCCGGCTATTACGACATCATAGTAACATACTTCTTCATCGACACAGCACGCAACCTAATGAGTTATCTTGACACCATTAAAAAAGTGTTGAAACCAGGCGGACACTGGGTAAACCTTGGGCCATTGCTCTATGGAACTGGGCCGTTTGTGCAGTTGACTTTGGAGGAGATTGTCCAGGTCACTGAGGCTATGGGGTTCGAGTATCTCGATACAGATGAGAGCTGCGGACCGTTGACGTTTGAGGGGAGGACGCTTAGAAGTATGGAGGCTGTTTATGGGTTTAACGATAAGGCTTTGACCAAGAGTGCGTATAATGCGCAGTTTTGGGTGGCGAGGAGGTCGATGAAGCCATAACAGTGAGACGTCAGCAATGGAATGATAGATTTGAGATTCCCCAACTAGTTTACTTCCTAGAAACTATTTTATGGACCATACTTGTTCACATACGCCGACACTTAGTGTCTTGAAGCTCTTGACATCTCACGAAAACCACCTCGTGAAGCTTTCGCGATTGTTGATTCTGTGCTACTCCCCATGAGAAGTCGCCAGTTAAATACTACCAACCAGATATGCCGCTTCTTCCTAGCACCCTTTGAAGAGAACTTGTTTGAGTAACCTCTTATGTTTCCCATCTGAGAGTGGTCCTAGAGACTTTGGAGATATAGCAATCCTCTTCTTTTTAACAGGACGACTTGATAAATCTAGCACTTTCTGGCCTTGATGAGAGATAATGTCCTGCCAAAACCACTCAAGCAATCATCGTTCCAGGACGTGTATAAATAGCCAGTCTATCGACCGCCGATGAAGTACCTATCAAAGGGAGGCAACTTGGAGTGCCTTATCTAAGACCTGAATATGTACTTGTGCAGACTTGGGAAAGCTTCACATGACTGGTTTTAAACCTTAGTTTAGGGGTCAGAAGTTGTCCTGCTCCCTCAGGCCTATCAATTCTCTATTGCCCGGCCCGAGTTATCAATGGCCATTCCAACTTCGTGTCGAATTTCCTACAAGGGGATAGCCTACCCCGCCTTGTACGCCAGGGCGAACGACATGCACTAACTCGAAATAGCATCTCGTTGGTATCTCGACGCGATAACGACAATTCGCTGATTGCGATGCCAGACTTGTTCATCAATTGCTTCTTCATACTCATCACAATCCCGTTATAAGTCGCCAGTTGCCATTCACTCTTAACAGAAAAGCGTGA
This sequence comes from Fusarium miscanthi, assembly GCA_014898875.1. Lineage (NCBI taxonomy): Eukaryota > Fungi > Ascomycota > Sordariomycetes > Hypocreales > Nectriaceae > Fusarium > Fusarium miscanthi. The sequence continues at coordinate 11,432 of JAAVUA010000027.1, forward strand.
TATCAGCGACAGATCAACGCGCCGCATAGACTATAACTGTGTCCCCGCCATACCCGGAACCCAACCCAATGCCCTCCGCGACGCCTCCGAAGTCGGACAAAGTAAAGAAGAGGCCCAAAGTCAGAGGTAACTATATCCATGATCCATAGTAATCCGGCCAGTCAAGACTAACGTGATTGTAAGGATGCTATCAATGTTCCCGTCGACGCATAGATTGTGATCGCAGAGAACCAACATGTGGCAAATGTTCTGTCAAAGGCATCAAGTGCAGTGGACTTGGCCTACGATATCGCTTCAACGATGGCATTGCCGCCCGTGGAAAGTTTGTTGGGAAATCGTTGCCCATAATTGATGGGATAGAAGCCCATTCTCCAGAGACAACATCGGTCTCAAATGTCAAGAGACGGAATGATCCCTTTCGTGCAAGTGGCTATGAAACGGCCGAGCAATCCTCATTTGTTGTCGATACGACAACTGAGGAAGAACATGAGATACAAGATCTGGTTGTCTCAAATCACGCACCAGTATCTATCGACTGGGGCTTAGATCACGTCGATCCAAAGTCAAGGTTCTGTCTTGGTTACTGTAAGACTCACTTCACCATCCTTGACGCCATCTAACCTGCACAGTCTCAAATAACATCGCCCAACTCATCGCAGTCATAAACATGGGCTTCAACGGCTATCGTGATATTGTCCTGCCAAGAGCAGAAACAGACCCTCTAGTACGAAAAGCAGTCCTTCTCGTCGTCGAACAGCATCTCTCTTTACAGAACGGCACTGCAATATCGCTGGATCCAGCAGCTTATGGATCTCTTGTCCGAGAACTGGTCATGCGGTCTCATCAGTGTGCACCTCAGGATGACGATTCTGCACTCACTGCGTTGCTGCTGCTGCATATTCGGGAAATGATCAGCGGAAGTGATAACTTTAGACTCATCTATGGTTCGCTGCGGGTGGTTGTAAACGCACTTGCGAAGAATGCCGGCGAAGGAACTTCTGATCTCAGGAGGTTTCTGCAGATGCAGATATTAAGGTATGGATGATCACAGGGGCAAGTGACCAGCAAATACTAACACGGCCGCAGAGTCTGTCTCTTTGGCGAATCTCTCTTCAACGAAACCAACGGCGTTCACTTCATCCAAGCCCAACAGAAAGCCTGTCTCGAATTCATAACATGGTGCGACCGCTTCCACCCAGAACTAAAAGACCTCCTCTCCCAGCTCGCCTCCCTCACAACATGGGCCTGCGACATCTACGTCCAGCGCGCCATCTTTAACCCCCCACCCTCAGAAACCGTCCCAATGATCGAGAGATTCAAGCAATCACTCGGCCAAGTCGACGCTTATGTTGATATCGTGGGAAGACACCTTCTAGCTTGGCCGTATTTCATCGTAGCGGCTGAGAGCTCAACGGCGGATCATAGAGAGTTCTTCTTGGATAAGTTGGTCAAGTTACATAATACGACTGGGTGCTGGAATCTGTTGAGGGCTATTGATCAGGTTAAGGAGATTTGGGCCTCGCAGTCTTCGATTCGATGGACGAGTTTGCTTGGTGGACCGACACAGGCTTTTATAATGTGATTAATCAGTAAATAGCTTGATAATGCAATGATCTATGCACCTAGAACAGAAGTGACTACTTTCTCGACCTTATCAACTAGCATCTCGATCTCCTCCTTCGTGATTGTGAATGGAGGCGAGACGATCAACATATCTCCTCGAACTCCATCAAGGCAGCCGGTACTTGGAATCAATGAAATACCATGATCGGCTTCCAGCCCAGCTTTGTGCAGCTTTCCAGCAATTTGTTCGCTCAGATCAAAAGGCTCCTTCGTCTCCTTATCCCGAACAAACTCTAGCTGGGTCACGATTAGCAGAGCCTTTCCATAGCGATGTCTCAACTTACGCCCCAGTACAGTCCTCGCCCACGGACATCCCCCACATTCTTGTGATCTGAAAGCCGCTCCTTGAGCTTCTCACCCAGTAATTTACCCATATCTTGCACATTCTGCAGCATGTTATCTTCCTTCATGACAGTCTGCACAGCATACGCGGCCGCACACGCAACAGGGTGGCCCTGATAGGTTTGACTGTGAGAGAAAGCTCCTGACCCGTTAGCAAGAGCGTCTGCAACTTTGTTACCGACGAGCAAGGCTCCCACGGGCATGTAACCAGCTCCCAGTCCTTTAGCAATAGTCTGTAGATCTGGCACTACACCTTCTTTTTCCCAAGCATGGAACGTGCCCGTTCTACCCATTCCAGACATGACTTCATCCATAATTAGAAGAGCACCGTAACGATCGCATACTTCTTTGATAGCCTTGAAGTACCCAGGCACCGGAGGCGCACATCCCAATGAGGTTCCAGATACTGTTTCAGCGACAAACGCACAAACGGTGTCGGGGCCGACACGTTGGAACTCGTCGTCTAGCTCTTTAGCTAGGCGTTGAACATATTGCTGTTCTGTTTCACCTGCTTTCATCTCTCGATAAGGATAGCATGGAGATACATGAGAAACATTGGTTGCGAGGATGGGTTCGTATACGCCACGCCGGGCCTTGTGGCCTCCTACTGCCAAAGATCCGAGCGTGTTACCATGGTACGATTGCTTGCGGGCAATGAACTTCGTCCTGGATGGCTGTGGTGTTGGTAACTCTGTGAAATACTGACGGGCGATTTTCAAAGCTGCTTCAACAGCTTCAGTACCTAGAATTCCTGTTAGAGCCAGCTGAATTGCTTATTCGACAAGAGGCGCACCTGAACTGACTATGAAAACCTTGGACATAGCTCCATTAGTAGACTCAGTCAAGAAACTAGAAATCTTTTCTGCTGCTTCTGTAGTGAAGAATGGGTTGTAGCAATATGCTACCTTGTCCAGTTGGGCAGAAATGGCGTTCTTGACTCTTGACTCATTATGTCCGATCGAAACGACAGCTGCACCTGAAGACGCATCCAAGATCCGGTGACCTTGTTCTGTTTCCAGCCAACATCCTTGACTTTTGACGATTCTTGGTGGCGGGCTGTTGATCTTGGCATGAAGGGTTGAAACACCAGCACGGCTAAAGCTGGATAGTGGTTTCTTGTTGCGAAGAGTAGTTCTTGCAATCGTATACGCTGTTTGCCTGGTGAGAAGCCTCATTGTGATCATCAGAATATTGAAGTTATGTGAAGGGGTTGAGAATACAGAGTTGGCGAAATCGGATGATATGTATAAGCCACTCTCCGCGCTTAGCTATCGTCTTCGAGATAGCTACATCCCAAAGAGGAAAGGAAAATGAGAGACGCATCCAATGACACGAAAGTTCATGATAACTACCGATAAATGACCTTACAACGGTTGCACGGCAGCATCGTCTCCATCGGCCTTCTGAATTTGGAATAGTAGTATTTTGGCTGGTGGAGGGTAGATGCGGATCGGCAAAAGATACCGAATGCCGTGCCAATACTCCGGGAAACCTATACCCAGCGGATATCTATTTATAAAGTTGAGAAGAGGAAATTCCATACCCTTCAAATTACAATTTCCATTGTGGCTTGAATGACGAAGGGGAAAAGGAACGTCAACGATGTATGTAGCATAATTCTATAATACTGGTCTGCAGAGTGAAATTACCGTTAACGAGATTGTAGACAGGGAATACCTAATGTGTGATCATTTATTTTTGATTTGACATCTTAGAAGGCTTTATACAAGAATTGAATAGTCTGTTAAACCTAAATCCTTTCCTAACCCTTAACAACCCTAAAGATAGGATACTCATCCCCAACTTGAAGAGGTATAATGTTGAAACTAGCATAAGAATCAATATTCTCAGGTTCCAATGCATTCAGAGCCAGTCCCGCGTTCTTCTGCCTGGTGCTGACTAGAAAGCTGCCAGCCGGCAAAGTAAGCTGTCGTTTCTTGGTTTCAGTTGTAACAGTAGCAAGCACAGCTCCTTCGTAGTACGAATTGCTGAGCTCCGAAGATGTAATATTCAATGCCTCAACTGTACCGCTCCAGGGCTTACTAAGAGTCTCGACTTCAAGACCGGAAACTTCAAGGCGCTTGGCGATATCAGCCCAAGCCACAGGAATAAGGTAGGATTCTGGTCGAGAGCGAGTTAGGTTCGCAGTGGTTGGTGTAGTAGACGCAAACTGGACGGGAACCTTGACGATTGAGCCGTTCGTATAGTCGATCATCTGGAACATCTTTGTGCTGTACTTTGTTGAGTCGGTGATGACGATGGGTTCCTTGGACTTGATGAAATCCTTGATACCACCCTCGACGGTCTTGAAGACTTTCTGGGCGTGGTTGGAAGCTGTTTCGATTATGGAGCTAGCCATGGTCAAGCCAGCAGCAGTTCGACGTTGGAATTCTTGGTCGGCCAGACCGATTCCTCGCATCTCAATCAGGAATGTGATTGATTGGGTGAGACCCATTGCATTGCGACCAATCTTGGCATCAGAGCCAGCTTCATCGAACCTATTGCAAGTCAGTTGACAGGAAAGTGAAACGAAAACCGTAAGACTCACTTGGGCACATAATCAGGGTCAGTGCTGGTTCTACCAGTCACATAGGGCTCCCATCTCAACCCAGCCTTGACCATAGCATCACCAATGTTCTTGGCAAACAGCTTCTCGGAAAGATCTCGAATATTCTTGTTGATGTTCAGGTTCTTCGCAGCAGAGAATAAACCATCAGAAGCTTGAACGTAGTTGCCGTATCGGCTTGATGAACCATACTCGTGCATATCAATCGCAACATGCGGAGCAAACTCGCTGAACAGTTGCTTGATATCACGGGTCTGCTGTCGTGCCAGCTTGGTATGATCGCGGTTAGGATCGAAATTCGTTGCGAGCACACGCTGGAAGTAGTAAACACCATCGGGGTTGTACCGAGGCAAAATGACGATATCGAGATTCTTAAGGATCTTTGATGCCCACTTGGGGTCTTTGTCGAATTTGCCGAGGAGAGCAAGGAGGGATTGATCGCCAGCTGGCTCGTTGCCGTGTACAGCGCCCTGGACCCAAACTCGGACCTTGTCTGAAGTCTTTGGGCCCTTTGAGGAGGAGAGCTTGACAAATGGGAATGATCTCAGTTCTTCGGATGTAAAGTTTGCTGTTTGATACGTCATGTAATCATTCTTCGAAGCAATGCTTTCCATGTAGGCCTCTGTATGTTGTCAGCGCAGGTTTATCGATGTGACCGGATGTATGTATACCCATATCTTCGTGAGAAGTCGGCCCTTGAGTTCCATTCTTGAAACCTGCCTGTCGGCTCTCAGGGTCGAGGAAGGCTGGCGAATACAGATCGATATCGACATCCTTGAAATTTGCTGCTACCAAGGGGATGTCTTTCCGTACGGTTACGTGGTTGTAGCCATATTGCAAGGCATTGACGGCAGAAGCGGCCGAAATACCGAGCAAGATTGTCTTACCCAGCATTTTGAAAATCTGAATGCTGGAAACTCCTAGAGAAGATGATGGAGGAGGGAAATACGTGTTTTATAGCCTGCAAGGTCAGATGCTGGTCCTAAAGAGGTAGCTCGTTACGTCCGGCTCTACTTCTTGCTTCCGCGCTCAATTTCCCCTCGGATTCAAAAGATCGTCAGGCATCAGAAAACTAGCATAGATTTAAGCATGACTTCGGGGCAGATCAACAAGAAAACGATGGGCTTGGCACGGAAGAGATTAGCTTAATAAGGAAGCTGGCAAGACTTGAGTTGGGGATAGTGGGGTCATGTAGCATCCATGTTGTTGACTTGGAGAGGGGTTGAACCTTGACCATTGATGATGCGACATCTGATTTAGCAATCCAAAAATTGGTATAGAACTTATGTGACCGATTGAAGTTTGTATGTATATCAAATTCTCGTCATTCGGTATTGGGAAACATGTCGAAAAGTGGATTGAAATTACCGCGTTAGACAACATCTCCAACCTCGGTGATGTAGTGAGTGATCGACAAGATAAGGAATACTAGGCAATGCAGCACTTATCTAAGGTTCCTGCATGCCCTCGAGAGTTAGCACAGCCGAAATTATCCACAATATGGGACCGACTCAAGCCAGAGATAGGCATTTGACAAGGTCTCAGAATCTACCGCACTGAGGACCCGAAAAGCCCATGAACATACCACTATGTGATAGGCACAGCCCTTATATACGTATATCAAGTGGACGAAATCTCATAGGCCTCACCAAACTACCAGTGTGGTCAAGTACTAATAGCTAGCTGTCTTGATAGTTGGGAGAGTTTACCTTGGTGATTGCCAGTAAGATGTGACTTTGTAGCAGTGGTATCTTTATCTTAGTAGGGATACCTACTGCGCAGTGGCCACGTCTCGGCTCTTCGAGGTGCCGACGAAATAATCAAGTATACACATGATGCATCTATATCTCACAATATAAAAGAAGCTTGTTTTCTCTATGAGAAGTTGGCTTGGTCTACTCATTGAGCCTGAACAAGGTTAGGGAGACAATAAATCTTGGTAAATTTATCCTCATTAGTGAGCGGACTTGTCAAGTTTTATATAAACTTAGAAGACTTTTAGGCAAGTTAGCTTTATTATCTTAATCTAAGGTCAGAAGTTCCTTTGCTCCGTGAGGTCAGGTTATCAAACTCAATATAGTGACTCGAGAACTCCTAAATCCGGGTCATATCCAGACAGGCCAATGAGAGACTCTAAATCTGGTGGCTTGACTACAAACACTGCCGAACTTGGAGAGTGCTTACGCTAAATGCCATCGTTACACCGCGTCTTCCGACAAATATAGGCGTCTTGTCCAAGCAAAATGCTGGTTCCTCAAACTGATCCTGCTTCGAAGCCGAAGCCTTACAAGAGAATCATCTTTTATCATCAAACGCATTACAAAGACGACAGATACATTTCACTTCAACCTACGATTCTCCCAGCCACCGGAGTCACACACGTCATTATCGCGGCTATACACCTCAACACGCCTGAGCGCATCACCCTAAATGATGATCTATATGATGCAGACAAGTTTATTCCCCTCTGGGATGAAGTCCGCCAACTTCAAGCAGCCGGTGTAAAAGTGCTCGGCATGCTCGGAGGCGCGGCTCAAGGATCATACACCAAAATGGACGGGTCACTGGAGGGTTTTCACAGATGGTATCAACCACTGCGCAAGATGGTTGCGTGGGCGGGTTTCGACGGATTAGACCTCGATATTGAAGAGGCCATGTCGCTTGGAGGCGTTGTCCGTCTGATAGATCACCTCAAGACAGACTTTGGACAATCCTTCCTCATCACCCTCGCGCCCGTCGCACCAGCTTTGCTTAACAGGCAGAACCTCGGAGGCTTCAACATGGAAGAGCTCGAAAAGGGACTTGGCTCGCGAATCGCGTGGTACAACACGCAGTTCTACTGCGGCTGGGGTGACATGAGCAAAACACATGACTACGACACGATAATTGCGCGTGGCTGGCCCCAGGAAAAGGTCGTGATCGGATTGGTGACAAACCCGGCCAATTGCTCCGGGCACGTAAAAGAAGCAAAGCTGCGCGCGTGTCTCAAAGAGTTGGTGAGCAGGTACCCGAGGATCGGGGGAGTAATGGGCTGGGAGTATTACAACAGTGTCACCGAGGCAAGCCCTCAGATCGGGGAGCCGTGGAAGTGGGCCGAGATGATCAATGACATGTTGAATGGTGCATAGATCGAGGGAGTAAATGGTCCTAACGAGGGATCAGATCGAGGGAGAAGCAAAAAATATGAGGGTCATGATGGTCATGTCAATATATCTATGACGACAACCGTGCGCCACGTCGATCAAGGGCACGCGACCGTTTCTACAAAACCCCAGATTCTTTGTTAATCTTGGATCTCGTATCTTTTGCTTTAGATCTAGGTACCAACTTTATCTCTTTGTTGCCAAGAATATCATATCTCTATCATTCAAAATGGTCGCTGACGACGACGAGAAGCATATGCAAGGGCATAAGCACGAATTCGCCCATGACAACCATGATGATTGGGAAACTCAGCCTCCCTACACAAGACCCGATGAAGCCACTGAGAAGCGAGAGAACTTTGAAAAGAAAGTTCATGGCTCGTGCCACTGTGGTCGAGTGCAGTATTGGCTGAACAGCGACAAGCCTCTTGCGTCCAAGTACTGCCATTGCATAGACTGCAAGAAGATCCACGGTACTCCACTCAATGATACGCTATATGTTCAGTGGTTAATGAGGTCCAGGTGCCCCTTTCCAGTGGGCGGCTATCTTCAAAAAGACAGACCTTTCCTTTGAGAACGGTGTCAAGAACCTTCGCTTCTACAAGACTTCGTCTAAGAAGAATGAGCATGTTCTTCCGTGCAAGGTAGGCTGTGCCGAGTGCGGAAGCTGGATCATGGATGAGGGACGAAACATGGTGCTTCTGTTCCCTACGCTCTTGAACCTGGACACGCCTCAGTTGCGGGAGAACTTCCAGCCACAGTAAGTTATGCTGCTAAAGACATGTGTTACTATATGGCTAACTAGGTCAAGGTGTCACATCTTCTATACGCAGAGAGTCGTTGATATTCCTGACGGAAAGGACAAGTGGACAAAGCTCGATAAGGACAGCGAGCTTATGAAGGACGTAGAGTAAGTTGGGATGTTTGTGCTGGGAAGCGGCGGCGTTGGGGTGAGGGATCGAACTGATGTGGAAACCCGTCAGAGACGAGTGGCTGTGTATTAAGACATCGCGACTATATCCAAAATGCGTATGGGCATGGATATGTTGGCGAGAAGAGATCTACAATTAATCAAAGACATGAGCTCAGACCATTAAAAACTGTTAAGGAAGCTTGAAGTTCACAGAGGTTCAAGGTTTCTTATGATATACAGGTAGTGTAGTAATGCCTTTCTATGCTTTTTCATCCCTAGCTCTCCTTATTCTCCTCCTCGCTTCATTGGTTCTTGCTCGGGCATGCCTCGTTGGGACATGTTGTCGGTGTAAAGAATTCCATTGGCATTTCGTCAATATCTGGAAGACCTGATTGAATATGCCAGGCGGCAGTAGGTTCGGTTGAGGCGGGATCTTGACCAAGTGTGAGCCAGAGAGTAAAAGGATTGCATTGGCTCCACCTAATTAACTCCTTATGATGGCATATAAGACATGTTCTCATATATTTTGTGCACATCTTGGCTTGATACAGGCGAGAAGTGCTTCCAAAAAGTGGTTCCTGTGTGGTTGTGTCCTTTATAGGACGATTTTCCGGATATTGTCTTCTTTGGATGTCGTGATGGATAACGTTTGTTGTATGATGAAGGTGTTGACGCTCAAGTCGGGTTGCTACAACTTATAGATGTTCCGTATCCCTCTTAGCTATTAATCACTCTGAAATACATTCGAGAATCTGACGTCTATTCATTGCATTTGCTACAGAAATCACAGGTCTCATAAGTCTCTGTATCAGAGCAAAGGTTTGTTACAAGGAACTTAATTCGTGCTACATTCACCCTCTTCTCGCTCCTCCTTCCTCTTCTTCTTTTTCTCAGGGCATGTCGCATTCGGACATTCGTCCCCCAGAAACAAAGAAACTATCTGCTCTGTCAGGTCTGGGCGATCTGGCGGAAGATGCCAGAGGATACAGGGGTGGAATCCGAGCTGGGAGATAGCCACGGATGATAGGCTTGATCACAGGTAGGGCTCACAATAAGTCCACCCGAGCGATTCCCGATGACCACATGGGTAGCAGACCTTGAAGTTTTCGACGCACATCTTGTCTTCTTATAGCTCAGGGCTGATTTAATAACTACTTTAATTGTAGTTGAGCTGCTGCATAAGTTATCCAAGCTATGATTAGGTACAAAAGGTTATGCACAAGCGATAAATTTATAGGCGTTATCTAACCATTTACCACGGCTCATGGCCGTCTTAGCCTTGAATCAGTTTAAGATTCATTCTAACACTTGATGTGAGTATATCACTGCGTATACAGCAGGAATCACAGGATTCACGGGGACCAGACTCTGCGTGTCAGAACAAAGGTTGAGTCACAAGGGCCCTACAGAGAATCTCCAAGTAGAATTCACAGTCACGGATGTCTCACTTCTAATCACTATCTGCAATTGGGTCTTTGTACTGAGAGCTCTCTAGAGTACTGATAAGAGTAGAATTTGCTCACTGATCACGGTTATTCTCAAACGGGTTGACGACTGAGTTGACTTGCTAAGCGCCTCAGAATATACCTTGGCACCCATAGCTACGAGAAAGGCATTACTGAAACTATAAAGTGACCAGTAGTCAGTTCTGGTCGATTGGCTGTTCTATGCTCGCATATAGCCATGGAATGTGCCCTGTTGGCTCACCGCTTGAGTGCTGCAGCCTGATCGAAATGATTGGATGTTAATTGCTGGACCATGTACTCCATATCCTGCATCCTGAGCTGTAAGTGGTGGATTAGCTCTTGTGAGACAAGTTGGGCTCACAGCAGCAGATTGAAGTACCTTTCAAAGTCACAAATCAGGCTGTGCTTGCCGCATTGAATTTCACAATTACAGTACATAAATCAGCCCAGCTGAACTTTTCTCTCCGTGTATACTTTCTCAACCTTGCACTCCCCCAACCACCTCAACTCTTCCCTCTCAAAGTCCATTTCCAGTAGCATGGGAGAAAATTTGCACTCCCCCAACCACCTCAACTCTTCCCTCTCAAAGTCCATTTCCAGTAGCATGGGAGAAAATGGAAGCTGTTGGAGCTGGTGCCAGCATTCTCACCTTTGTCACCGTCGCTTTCTCAGTGGCTCAATCAATCAATTCGGCACTATCGGCCATCAAAGATGGCCCTGAGGTCATCCGTTTGCTCACCGACGAGATTGCGCAACTCGAGAGTGTCTTACAACGGCTGGACAGATTATCCTTTGTTTCTGTCGATGACGTCGATAGGTCTCAGTTGGAAGGTTTAGCAAAGAAATGCAAAGACGACTTGGCCGAACTTGATTCTCGGCTGAAATCCCTCGATGTTTCAACCTCTGATGGCCGAAGAGGTCGCCTCTGGAGAAAGCTGAAGCTATGTTTCTCAGAAAAGGAACTCGATCATATCCGCTATGTGGTTCAAGGCCATGTGCAACATCTCACAATTCGGCTCCATCTTATCCAGGCGCAACAAGTGTCTTTCACTGCAGAGCAGTCTACCCAAATTTTAAGCGATCTCCAGCAACTAAAACAAGAGATGGTAGCCCTACGGACAGCAAGTGCAGTTACTCTAGTCACCAAGGAGGAATCGCCATCCACTTCAGCAAGAGTGACGGAGGTGGACGACGATGAGATGGACTGTTCACAGGATACAACATTGGATGAGAGCATCAATCGTTTAATGCGATTACTGGAGAAGAAGCCATGCGTGGTAGAGTCTGATGATTCAGAAGAACTCTTGAAAGACATTGAACATCTTCTGGAATGTGTCCGAAAGGATGCAGAGCCTGTCGAGTCAGAAGGAGCCTGCCAAAGTTGTCGCCAAGACGTTTCAAAAGAACTTGCACTCATGGCAAATATCATCCTCGCTTCTCCATCGATTATGATCAATCAAACTGGTACGTTTGTGTGCTTTATGTGATCATTTTACTCACTTCTTCAGGAGCAACAAGATTGTGGAAGCCAGCGGACGAAAAGTTTGTAGTTTCACAAGCACGAAAACGAAAAACTATCGACACAAGTGATGGAGTTATAACAGTCACGACAGCTAAAAGACGTCGAAAATCATCTTCTGAAATCAAAAGCGAACAAGGAGGGAAAAGTGAAACCAGAAGAGACTTCCTTGCAAAACTTACCTACACATCCAACAGCACAAATAAGATGCTCATCTTATCGACGAATCAAGGGCAGCTTTTGTTCAACAGTTTTACCAGCACGTTTCCATGCGCTATGGTGTGCAATATCTTACCTAGAAACTCTTTAGTATTCGATACAGCCCGGAGCGGATCAGTCCAAGATCTCCTCAAACTTTTTGAAGGGGGGCAGGCCAATATTCATGATCATGATACATATGGATGGTCATTACTACATGTAAGGAATCAGAAGTCAACATAAATTCATGGCACTAGCTTATGCTCCTTCCTAACAGCATTCTGTGGAAAATCTCCCGGTTCTGAAATTCCTGATAGACCAGGGATTGGATATCGATGAAGTCGCACCCTATCCCAATTTCGACATCCAGACGTATGGCAATTGATGTATTAGTATCTCAAGCATGGAATAACAATATAGCAGTACTCCATCTCATCTCTCTCTTGCGTCTGGAGTTTCTATTGGTCATTACGAAGCCCTCCTGCACGCAGGGGCAGATGTGACTTTACAACTCGAAGGACAGCGGACTGCAGTTCAGATGACTCTCAATTCTGATGTGAGTATTTCACTTACAGCTTGTATCTATTTCTGACTTTCATTAGTCAGAGTTGGGCTATAGCAGAATACAACAGACGCTTCGTTTAAGCCCTTTTGTTTATGCCAATTCAATCGCGGGGCAAGATCAGGACTTAATCCCAAGAATTTGCGTTAATTGCCTCGTTTCAAGAGATTCCGAACCACACCAGGCACTTCATCAAATAAGATTACTCGTTGGGCACGGCTACAACATCAACAGCAGGTTCAATGGAAAAAGTCCCATACATTGGCTGCTTGGTAGATTTCCCGAAGGGCTTGAGCGCCTACCAGAATACTTGGATCTCTTATCGTATCTTATAGAGCATGGTGCTGACGTGTATGCTGAGGACAGCGATGGATATCGGCCTTGGCACTATGCTTATAATGCCACATGTGAGGCTTGTCACCTTTTCTGCCCTTCAGTGAAAGGCGATGTCTGGGATGCAACTCTGTCTTATTTCGGCTACGACATCTTAAGTACTCGGAAATATCATCCACGCAAAGCACGGTATACTTCCCGATATACGCGTCAAGATTTTGAAAAGCTGTGGCAAGGGAGGGAGGGCGACTGTCCCTACTGGGACGATCAGCCGTGGCCATCCTCCAGACAAAACACGATATACCCATTTCAGCGACCGGGGCGGTCGAATTTATGTGTTTATTGTAAGTTATGCACGACGAAACCGGACTGCTTTCGTTGCGGCGTCTGCTTCTCTTCTTTCAAGTTCTTTTGCGAAGTGGACAATCATGAACACGACCGATTCTGCCCAAGGAAGCAAGTCGCAGCCTGGGAACTGCAAAAAGAAAAAGAATCTGAAGTTTACTGGGAACTTGTGCCATTTTCAGCCAGCGAATCAGATTATGGTGACTCGCTTAGTGAGGATTCAGATGATGGCGGGACCCTGTTGGGAGATGGGCTTGAAGAAGCATTTCCTGAATCTTAGCATCAAGAGGTATAAGAGTCTCGATGGCTTCCTTAAGGAGGCGTCCGGGACGATATTACCAAGGGAGCCTTTATTTTGCTATACGATTCCTACAATGCCTTTGCGCGGATATATCAAGGGGAGACTTTTGAAATATTGGCTTTTTTCTGAGTTTTCTTTCCAATCTAAGGACTCAATTATCATTATTAATATTTGCCCATCCCTCTACATCACCCTTGGGTAAATCCATGATTTTATCGTCAGCTCCAAACCGATCCAAGGGATCCTTACCCCAGAACTCGGTAAACTTCTCTGGTCGCCATCTCCAGAACTTAGCAAACCTCTCCTCAAGCGTGCCCTCCATACAATCGGAGATGAACTTTCCAATTGATGTGATATGCTTGTATCCTGTACCGCAATCGCCTGAAGCAATGACAAGTGAGGGATGTCGAGGATGATAGGTGATCAAGAACATTCTATCCTGTGTATCAGCACACCAGCAAATTCGAGCGTGAACAAGTGGTCTATCTGCAAGTTGAGGCATGGTATCTTTCAGAAACTGCTTCATGCGCCGTTCAGCCTCGGCGGGCACTTGGTGCTTTGCGAAGGGGATGGACTGGGGGTATTTGGAACCTGGCTTTTCAACCCAGTTGCAGTAGCCAGGGTGTTCATCGCACATCTTAAGTTGATGGAGGTCCTCATCAGGTTCCATGAAGAAGCCTTGATTGATGTTGAAAAGAGGTGGCAGACTTTTGTACAGCTTTGTTTCCTCTGGTGTCATCTGGATATGGCCCAGGGTCCACGCTGTAGGGCGGATCTGGTTCTCAAAATCGAGGAAGTACTCTGCTGATGCACCGGCCGATAAGATTGTTCGATCCGCTCTGTGCTCCTTACCATCCGCTGTCTTTGCACCTCTAACATCATCATCTTCAAAAATCAGACTCTCAACCTTTCCTTCGGGAGAGCCAGTGATGAACTTGACGCCAAGTCTTTCGCTCTCTTCAAAGGCAGCTTTCATAGCTTTTCGGGCATGAACCCAGCCAGAACCCGTAGGCTTGTAAAACCCCTTCCAGCCAGGAAATTCACCAGTTAGAACACCCTGAGGCATGGTCTTTCTGAAATCTTCAGCTGTGTTGAGAGGTGTGTACTGGTCGATGTCATCGCCGATGTCATCTTCTACCAGTTGCTTGATAGACTTTGGCGTTGAGCCAGCCATGACAGATCCCGTATTATGACAGAAGGGCTGGAAGATGGGGTCATGAAGCCAGCCTTGAGCTGCGGCGTACGTAAGAGCTTTCCAGATTGAGTCTTCATCGTCGCCTTTGCTATCAGCAGTGCCTGCTCTGTTAGTAAAGTGTTTTGGTCTTATGTGATAAAGTATCTTACCAAGCCCTCCTGCAAGTTTATTTACATCATGGCCGGCTGAGATTGGTGATGGGATGTGATTGACATCGAGAACAGTGACGTTGGTGTAGCCTCGGCGAGCGAGATGGAGGGCTGTTGAACATCCCCAAGTTCCGCCACCAACGATGATAATTTGGGACTGTTTGGTGAGAGTTGAGGCCATTGCAAGTTGTGAGAATGCAATCTGGTCATACAATGGTTGAAGAATGGGAACGATCAGCTCGGATCATGAAAGATATAGGAATTGTCCAATACTGTCGCCTCTGTTGAAGGTCCAACCGAGATATGTCGTCGAAGGTCCAGCCGAATCATTGATTCACACTGTACATCTGATTGGCCCATCCCCGGCCATTCGCTATCATCAGGTGATAGCCCCATCCAAGCGTCGTCTCCTCCTCCAAAACTCCCCCCGCTTTTCCACTCTCCCCATCAGACGATCTACCACTCACTCTCATAAGCAAAAGAATCCTCTTTTTGTCTTCCGGCACTTTTGCTCCGTGTCCCATCTCCCCGCCAATGCCGCGCCGCCGTCCCCCCGGCAAAACCGGCCCCGTCCAGAGACGAACGAGGTCAGGATGCCAGACGTGCCGGACCCGCAAGGTAAAATGCGACGAAGCTAAACCCGCATGTCGTAACTGCGTCTCCCGCGGATTATCGTGCAATACTACGCTGCAGTTAAAATGGGAGGCTGAGTTTACTGCCAAGGGGCTCTCGTTCGGGCGGGAGGGTGTTTGGTGCAAGGATGGGACGAGACGGAGACGACCGCCGCAGGTCCACGAGCCAAAGGTTTGGGGGTTTGGGGCTGTTGAGCCCAGGCATTTTATCAATACTTATTATAGTGACTTTGTTCATGATCCGAATTATGAAGAGAGTCTTGTTAGGGAGGCTATGGAGTTGAGGGATGAAACTGAACCGTCCTCAGCGCTTATTCGGAGGTCACGATCACCACCAAGACTCATACCCTCAATATCATCATTCCCTACACTGAGCACCTTTGAAACGAGTCTTTTCGAATACTACCTCCTACGATTATGTCCTCTCACAACGCCTTCATCCCAGCTATCCTCGCCTTTCGCAAGCATGGTCGCTCCTCTTTTCACCCATGCCGGTCAGGATCTTCTTGTCCAATCCGTCCTCGCTTTCTCCGCTCGACATCGAAGCATCACAGATCCATCATGGACACGTACAGCAATGAAGATGAAAGGTAAGGCTCTAACCGGTCTTCTCCAAAGAATTCGATCTCCAGATGTCACCGCAGATGTCATTCTCGACCCCCAAGTCCCTGCAACAATGATGTTCCTCTGCCTCTATGAAATCCTTGATAACGGCGACTATCGATGGGTATTTCACCTGAGGGCAAGCCAAGACTTTATGAGGAAACGCCAACAACTTGCACTCCCATCGAGTAAGAACTCGGCATTTGGAAGCCTTGCTGCGTTCTCAGAGCGATACTTTGCTTTTCAAGATGTCATCAGCAGAACCGCCTGTGGAAATTCACCTATCTTTGGCCTGGAATATTGGCAAAGACCGGATCATACGGAGGATATTGATGCGTGGATGGGTTGCAGTCCGGCCATGGCATCTGTGATTTTCAAGATCACTGAGCTTGCAAGGACACGAACCCGAGATATGTCTCAAGAAGACTATGAGAACCAAGTCGAGGAGCTTGATCGAGAGCTGACGTTGGTCAGCTCCAATATCACTGTTGTTGAGGCGATGGATGAGAACGTCAGACGATGTGTCGACCTGAAGAAGACTTCGGTGCAGATATACTTTCACTGTCTGCTTCGAGATGCAGATCCTTCTACACCGCAAGTTTCACAGCTCGTCATCAAGGTCCTGCATAGCATTCACAGCCTTATTCAACAAGGCAGCGCCGCAGGACTTCTCTTCCCCCTGTTTGTCGCAGCCGTCGAGCTAGATCCTTTGAACGACGACAAGATCTTCGCCCACGGTGATCAAGGAACCTTTCTATCTGGAAGGCAGCTTATTTTGGAAACTCTTGATGCCATGGTAGGATTGACGTTGGCGAATGTCGAGAGAACAAAAGCGGTGATTCTGAAGGTCTGGCGCATGAGAGATTTGCATACTCAGAATGATTCGCCGGTTTTGGTTACCGGGGATTTGAATGATTGGAACACGTTCGTGAGTCCGTATACACAGAATCTTAATTTGGCATAGATGGGTTGGGGAAGGATTATTTAAAATTGCATGGTTTGGGTCATGGTAGCGTGCTATATATACTAATGAATAATGATGGGATTTGCCACTTCCGAGGACTTGCCCTTGTATTCGTTGAAACATTTTTACCTCAGAAGGAACCCAGGAAAGACTGTGTCCTCCGGATCGATGAAGAAGTTCATCCTCCCGACCAGATTAGCGGTTCCTCTCACCCTTGGGATACAAGCCGGAAACTCGACAGGACTCTTCTCCTCAGAAACAATATCAGCTTCGAATACCGTATCAATTATAGATCGATGCAATAGCTTCGACTTTCCAGCTCCCAATTTTCCTTCAGCTAGAAGCACTGCTACTCTTGAAGCTGTGCCTGATCCACAGGGTGAACGATCGATCTGTCCGTCGGCAAAGACAGTGACGTTGCGCTGGAGTATCTCTCCAGCTGGTCCTGTACCTTCGTCATTGAAGAATATGACGCCATAAAGATCATATGTGTCGTAGTGTGCTCTAGTGCCTAAAGAGGCTTTGATCTCGCGCCCAATATCGATGAAGTTGATGTACTGGCTTGGTTCAACCTTGAGGCCCAGTTGAGCTGCGTCGATGGTAGCGTAGACAGCTCCACCGAATGACAGGTTGACATTGACATCTACGCCCCGTGATGAAAGATTGACAGTTAAGTCCTTGGCAATCTGGTAACTCTTGACGTTGATAAAGTCGCCATGGACCGGCTTGCCGTCCTTCACGATCATCTTGGCTGTAACCCTCCCAGAAGGAACATCGATAACGACATCAACATCCCCATTCTCAGACCCTTTGACTAGACCTTTGGTGATAGCCCAATACCCCAGAGCTATAGTCCCATGTCCGCACGCAGTTGAGAAGCCATCTTTGTGCCAGAACAAGACGCCGAAATGAGCACCGGGATCATTCGGCGGCGTGATGAAACCACCATACATGTCCGCGTGGCCCCGTGGTTCATGGCATAGAGATTGCCGGAGCTGGTCAAGAGGGTCATTTGGAGTGTTGATAACGTTGAGGCGACGTTGAGCGACAGTTTCGCCATCAGGGAGATGACCTGACGGGAGGGATTGGACGATGCGGAAGGGTTCGCCGGCAGTATGCCAGTCTTCTGTCTCGATCCAGAATGACATTTTGAGCAGATTATTACCTGGTTATTTTATCAATGACTGATATTATTCATCCATTCATTTATCCATGGTCAGTACTGGTAAGAATTCTATTTATCTCGCAACTTGGATGTGCTGGTCGCTGATCAAAGCCGATCGGAAGCTCACGCCGAGGCGAGGCCCCAGCTGCGCCGGCTCCGGGCCGGTTAATCAATCACCTAATCAATCAAGCCCTGAAACGATTTCCCTACAGGGGCCTTCAGTGTGACCCTACCATTCATTTCAGGCACCGCGAAATCATCAAATCACAGGTTCTTGTTCAATGTCAAGCTTTAATCCCCCGGCAGTTGAATCATGACGGAAACGTGTAACGCGCTGTGTAATTCAAGAACAACAAACAAACAAAACAAAAATGGCAGATCGATCGGTGCGACACTTGTATCAGATTCGTCACCCAAAAGAAGCGAGGCATCCCCTACCTACTGTGCATATCAGTCCCTGACAATCGCTGGATGTGTCAAGGTGGCGCTATTCTCAGCGGCGCTTTGGATGAACTGACAATCCGAGGGTTGGCCGCGCGGCAAACAAACCGGCAATAAAGACGGCAGGGAAACAAATTAATTGAGTTTTTATTTAATTTATAAGGTTAATATTATCCGTATGCAATTACTCCTTTTGATCAGCGGGGAAAGTAAAACAGGCCACGCACGCGATTAACTTTTCCAACCTAATCGAATAATCTTAACACTGAAGAAAAATTGGCACGGGAATGGAGAAAAGCTTGTTATTTAGGCGGAATGCAGGGGGTCTGGGGCTGTTTCCGGTGCTGGCACGCAAGCTGAAAAGCGCTCCCTTGCCCTTTTCAGTCAGGGGTTGCTTTTATTTTATTGCGTGGCGCTGGCTATTGAGCTGTAGTGCCATGTCCGTGCTGCAGCGGAGCGAAGACTAGCAATAGACTACTGAGCTTGACATGAGGGGACCTTGCAAGCGGGAGGGATTCTCTTCTGGGTCTGTTCTGTGTAATAAAGTGATATCCTGCCTTCCGCGTCCGTGGCCGTTGTGACAGGTGACACTGTATTGTACCAACAGTAGGTACCTAAGTAGGTAAGGTATCATATCATCGGCTGTTTCACTCTGTCTCTCTTTCTTTTCTTTTTTTTTCGTCTACTGCCCTACCCTTTTGCTTATTCGTTCGTTCGTTCATTCATTGATTCATTCATTCCTTCTCCTTTGCTGATCACCCTCTGAATCAACCACCTTGTTTCCTTCTTCTCCCCGTGGCTTTTTAGCTCATGTCTCTCCTTTTCCTTTCCTCAATCCAACTGCTTTTGGACACACACTCAATCTAGGCATGCCGTTAGTTCATTCCAAGCGCCCTCCATTCATACCATCATGCGCCAACGGTCTCAGGGGGCCAAGCAAGGGACGCAGCCCTTCTTACGCCACCAGAATGTCTCTTCATACTTGTCCACGGCCAAGAGAGCCCTTTATCTTCCCATCTCGTCACTGCGCAGACTCTTGGCCTTCATCCGACGCATAACCACATTCTCTTACATCATGTCGGAACAATCACGGCTCACGGCCTTTGCCGCGAGGTTTCTCCCAATCGTCTTTTGTCTGGTCTTGCTTGGCTCGTTGACGTTTCACAATGTATATTCTTCTGATGATCCGTATCGATGTAGAGCGCTGCTGGGCGAGAGTCAACGAAATGGAAGCTGGATCCATGCACCGGATGAGACGGGTGCGAGGAAGCCATTCACCAATTGGCAGCCTGATGGATGTATGCTGCACCATTACACGGCACAGGACATAAAGGATTGCATGGGTGATCGCCATTTGGTCTTCTCAGGCGACTCGACGACTCGACAGATATACTGGGGCACTGCGCGATTGGTAAATCATGTCCGCATCCACACATTGTTCTGCTACTGACTGGTGATTATTAGTTGGATCGTCAAAAGGCCATGGAAGGTCGCAAGAAGGCCAAGCCTCACCGAAGCTACAACACAACCTTCAATGGCGTCCGAATGCTGCACATCTGGAACCCGTTCTACCATACTGAACCAGGCCACCCTCTCCGAGAACAGCTCGAGCGAATCAGCGAGGACAAGCACAAGCAGTTCCAGGTCAAGGAGTCCGCTGAAGAGAAGGCGAATCGAAAAGAGAAGCACCATGGCTCTGATCCTGGTCTCATCATGCTGGGCGCTGGTGCTTGGTACGCTGGTAACTTCTTCGGCAACGAGTCTGACAAGCGATTCGCCGTGGCGCTGGACAACATCACCGACATCCTCCATTTTGGAGACCTCACCAAATTCGGTACAGGACCAATGGATCCCGTTGAAGGCATTGGTAATGAGGTCTTCCTCGCCCCAGTCGCACCTCCATACTACAATGAACTTCCCAAGTCCCGCACTGGACCTAAGGGTATTCACAAGGGTGAGGTCGAAAACATTGACAAAGTCATCTACAGCCAGGAAGAGGAGCACAACCTCCGTCTGCTCCGGGCATTCCCTCAACTCTCACTCAATCAGCCC
Source organism: Fusarium miscanthi (assembly GCA_014898875.1). Lineage (NCBI taxonomy): Eukaryota > Fungi > Ascomycota > Sordariomycetes > Hypocreales > Nectriaceae > Fusarium > Fusarium miscanthi. The sequence goes on from JAAVUA010000027.1 coordinate 31,944, forward strand.
GAGGCCATTGTCGACAGGACCCAGACTGGCTTTCACGTCATTGACACCGTTGCTGAGATCAAAGCCAACATTCTGCTCAATGCCCGCTGCAACGCCAAGCTTGATCGAATGAACGGGTATCCCTACACTCGAACCTGCTGCACAGATTACGGCTCGCGACCATGGGTTCAGTATGCCATTCTCGGCCTCGCTACTCTCTACGTCATTGCGTGCATCTGCTACGAGGGTGTCACTCTCGTGTCGTCCATCGAGATCAAGTGGCTCGATATGAAGGTTGGCATGTTTGCTGTCTCTCTTCTCTACTGCTTCGCTGCCGACCGTACCCATCTGTTTTCCAAGGGTATGAAGGAGTTTATCCCTAACGAGTTCTACCTCCTCATTGCAATCTGCCTCATCATTGCCGGACTCACCATACGCAAGACCAAGTTCCGTGCGCCTCGTCTCCCTATTACCGAGGCTGCCGCCGCCCCTAGCACTGCCACTAAGACAGCTGATGAGGATGCCGGCGTCCTCTCAAGAGATCAGACTGAAGAGTGGAAGGGCTGGATGCAGGCTGCCATTCTTATTTACCATTGGACTGGTGCCATTCGCAATCTTCCCATCTACATCTTCATCCGGTTGCTTGTCGCCGCCTACCTGTTCCAGACTGGATACGGGCATACCATCTACTTCCTCTCCAAGAAGGACTTTTCATTCCGTCGCGTTGCAAGTGTCATGCTACGCCTGAACATGCTGAGCTGTGCCCTTCCTTATGTCATGGGAACTGACTACATGTTTTACTACTTTGCGCCTCTTGTCAGTTTCTGGTTCATGGTCGTCTATGCCACAATGGCCATCTGCTCGGGCTTCAATGATAGTGTCAAGATCGTCACGAGCAAGATCTTTGCCTCTTTCATCCTCGTTACAGTCATTCTCAACTTCACCCCACTCACCCAATGGGCTTTCGCAATCCTCGATGTCGTCTTCCGCATCAAGTGGAACCTCGACGAGTGGATGTTCAGGGTTACCCTTGATGGAGCCATTGTATTTGTCGGCATGCTTGCTGGTGTCGCGCAGCAGCGACTCGAGCGTGATTCTGCTTGGTACACCAACTTCAAAGCTGCCATCATTCCTTCGGCCCTGTCAATCCTCGGCTATGCTTACCTCTGCACATACGCTGGTGACAGAAAGGTCTATATCATGATGCACCCGGTCGTTGCGGCGGTGCCTATTCTTGCCTTCATCGCTCTCCGAAACGCGACCTCTATCATGAGGAACTACTACTCTACCGCCGCAGCGTGGCTCGGTCGATGCTCTCTTGAGACCTTCATCCTGCAGTTCCATGTCTTCCTGGCCGCTGACACGAAGGGTGTCCTTCTCTTGGATATTTTCAAGGGCGATGCCAGTCTCCTCAATGACCGCTGGCGAGATCTTGCAGTCATTGTCCCCATCTTCTTCTGGGTCAGCCACCTGGTCGCCGAAGCATCTGGCAGAATTGTCAAGCTCATTCTGGGCGATGCTAAGCCAAAGCAAGGGATCCCAGAGATCGTGGAAGATGATGAAGACGAGGGCGAGCTGAAGATTGTCGAGCCTGTGTGGGAGAACATGCCCATGCTCAACAACGTCCACTTGGACCGCGCGAAAGACTTTGCCAAGTCTGTCACGACTGGCCTTCACGTGCGCGTTGCAGCCATCCTTGGAGTGATGTGGCTGCTCAACTGGGTAAGTTAACTTGAGTCACTACTGAAGGTATGATACTAACAGATTTCAGTTGTACTAAAACGCTAAGGCGTTCATTCATGGCTCTTAGAGGGCGTTTTCTGTTTCGGTTTGTTTGATTAGGTGTACATGGGTCCTGTAGACTTGAATATAGAAATTCAGACTCCATATCTTATGATTATACTAATGACGGTATTTGCTGCCTTCAATCTGTAGCATAGCTCTTGCTTTCACGTGTCGACTATCTTTGTTTCTTGGTTTCGCACCATGTATTTGTCACTACTCGGGCTTCACTTCTGAGCATCCAAGGTAACATTAAGTAACCTCCATCTTGACACTTCATCTGTCTTCTCAGCCATGAAATCTTCCGCCTTCGGCTCTGCTACGCCAAAACAGTCTCTTCCTCCTTCATCCCAGTCCACTTCCAACAAGCGTTCCACAACAACTCCCTCTTACGGACATCCTTACATGTAAGATCCTCTTCCTCCCGTCTGGCACCCATAAAATATCCTTTGGCGCCCTTGAATCTCTCGCCAACGCTAAGCTCAACCATCTCTCGACCTGATTGCGCTGCTGGCCGCATAGTATCGGTGAAGTGGCGAAGAATAGGGAGTGATATAAGTACGAGACTAAAGGCAAACCGCATAAACGGCGTCTGAATCCGATGCGCACGGGAATCGACCATGCCGCCTGGGTCCATTGCTGTAGCCGTGATACCAGAGAGTTTGGGGTTCTGGTATGTCAGCTTGATGATATCGAGACGGTGGCATAGGCTTACCTTCTCAAGCTTGGCGTTGAGATCATGCATGAACATGATATTCGCCAATTTGGAGTTTCCATACCGATGAAATCCTCCATCATACTCTTTTCCCTTCTGATCCGGCCTTGGCTTGACTAAAAGCTCAATATCATCTGGAACGCCAGGTCGTTGCTTAAAAAGCGGATGTGAACGAGTTGTATAATGCGTATTGGAACCAAGCATAACGATCCTCCCATCACTTGCCATACTCCCAATCAACTTTAGCACCAGAACAAAATGAGATAAATGATTAACCTGAAAGGTTCTCTCAAAACCATCGGCAGTGTAAACCTGCTCTGACACAGACATTGTGAAAGCGTTGCAGATGATGGCTTTTATAGGTGGTATTTCACCAGCAGCTACTCTCTTTGCTGTGTTTTCAGAGAAGCTTCGTACATTTGAGAGAAGAGAGAGATCGAGAGCTTCGATGGAGGATTTGGGATGTGAGGAGAGGAGGGATTCGAGTTGGGCGGTGTTGGGGTCGGAGGGAGATGCATTGCGGACTGTGGCGAGGATGGTGTAGGATGGATGGGTCTTTATGAGGTGTGATATGTAGGCAAGGGCGAGAGAGCCATTGGCACCGGTTATGATGATCGTTCCCGTCATGTTGATGATGCAAGTCGTGAGCGGCTGCGACAGCTTCAGAGGATCGTTTACCATCAGCCAACTTTGCTTGTGAACTTGGATAGAGAGAATGATCATGATTACAGAGCGGCTCTTGTATTATTTATATAAATAAATTTCTATGGCTTTCTTGGTATGAGCTGCAATATCATTAGTGAATCCTTTCGCTTGGCGGAGTTGGCTGGAGTTCCGGGTAAGTCGGAGTTCCGCGGAACTCCCTGGCATTTACTCTTGAGAACAGCATGATATTCTGCGCATTGGATTGCCGATAAAGAAACAATATCTAATATCTTATCTATCTAACCACTCTTTTGTATTAATTTCAGTTTTAGGTCCTATCAACTTTTCAGTCATATCCATCGTCTCGACTTTCTACAAATCAGTCAGTCTACCTATTAATGCTATCTAAGTTTTGATAACGGCGAAAACGTTAATCTCGTAACCAATGGCGTTTTATAGCTATGTTACACTACATGTTTGCCTGACATTGACAACAGAACATTTGAATGAACATGCTCCGGGTCATGGCCAGGCCACGATGTCGTGGGTCAGCTTCAATAGCGTCAGCTTCTTAATTGACCAATGACCTCATGATCCGCATCGCGAGTCTCCAGAAGCCGACTCCCATAGCCGCCCGACTGATGACAAATCCCGTAACCGACGTTGAGACAACCAAATAAATAGTCCTAGAACTGACGAGAACGTCTGGTACCCGTGTAAACTTCTCTGAGGACTCTACTATGGCGGATCGAATTCGATACAGCAAGTCTCAGCTCGAGAAATACTACGATCGAATTGCCTTCCCGGCATCTGATCGTCAGTACGACATCAGCAACCTCTCAGCAGAAGATCAACGGTCTTACCTCAACACTTTGACAAAGCAACAAATTCTCACCGTCCCCTTTGAGAACCTTACTCTTCACTACTCATGGCATCGCATCGTCGACGTCGACGCCGATCATCTCTATGATAAGATCGTAGGTGAGAGGCGAGGCGGTTATTGCATGGAGAACAACACTTTATTCAACACAGTTCTTCTCTCGTTGGGGTATCATACCTACATGGTTGGGGCAAGGGTCTTTAACCCTGAGGCTCAAAGATTCGGCGGCAGTTCACATTGCCTCAGCTTGGTGACTATTGCTGGGAGGACTTATGCGGTTGATGTTGGCTTTGGGGCACGGAATCCGACTGAGCCATTGGAAGTTGAACATGAACGTGTTCACCAGGGATCAAGCGGTGTTCAAATGCGACTGCGGCATGATATAATCGCACAAAATGTCAGCAAGCAAAAGCTCTGGATATACGAATATCGATCCCACGATGGAGGCGAGTGGGTTCCTCAATGGTGCTTCATGGACTTCGAGGTTCTGCCAGAAGATATCCGAGTCTTCAACATGTCTCCTTCTAAAAGTCCTTCCAGCTTCTTCACTTTCAAGGTTGTCAGTGTGCAGTTCACTTCTGAGAAGGAGGATTATTCAGATGGAAGCGGTAGAAACTTGAAAAACGTGGGTGGTGCCATTGACGGTGCCTTTATCATCGATGGGAATTTATTCAAGTATAGAAAGGGTGGAGAGACTAAGTGGGAAAAGACTTTCAAGACGGAAGAAGAGAGACTAGAGGCTTTGAGGAAGTATTTTGGTGTAGAGTTGGCCAAGGGGAACGAGAAGGCTATCAGGGGAACTGCAGGCGCTATACCATAGAATATCATAGCCATTTCTATAAGAATACATACTCCTGTCTCTTGCATACTAAGGTTTATCTAACATCCCTTTATAAGATGAGCTATTGTTGGAAACACTGCTCAATATTCAATATACATCGGCCAGCTATCCTATCACTGAAACTCCATGTCATCCAAAAGTGCCCACGCAGTCGAAGGACTCATTTGGAAATCACTCTCATAGGATGCATCCCCTTTCGTCAGCAGAGTCCGGTAAACCTGCCCCTTGGCCCTTCGATCCAGCTGATGAGAAATAGATAATATTGCGCTAAACGGCTCCGTGGGCAAGTATTGGATCATATCGTCAAAGACCACAAAGCAAGTATCCAAAAGCTTCCGATCCTGCGTAACGAGATCGTGGTCGGGAAACTCGATCATGTTGACGATGATTAGGATCAGGCATGGGAGTGCGGTGCATGTATGAAGCCTATCACTTCTGTCAGTACCGGTAGTATAAGAAGCTGGGGCGCTTACCATAGGATATACTCTGTCAGTTTTGCCGAACTGATCAATTCCAAACAAACTCGACTATATCCAACACATTCGTCCCACCCAGCTGGTAGAGGTGTAAGGTCCGCTCTTCTAACCTCCCCATCAACATCGTCGCTAATATCTATCACAGCAGGTGATAGGTACCGCCTCACTCTGTTGATCCATGTGTCTTCAAAGGTAAATATCGAGTGAATCTTGATCCGGGTCTCAATGTGACGAGACCACAAATTTGTAACCATATCCCTCGCTACTGGGGACAGCCTCTTGTCAATACCCTCTGTGGTGCGAAGCTCAGGAGGTATTTCGTCCACCCATTCTTCAAGCAATTCTTCTATTCCGGCGACTGAGCTGGCTTTCTTTTCTGGTGTGAGGTTATGGGATTTTTGGCTGTAGAGAAGATCATGGGCTTTTCCCTGGATGAATGCAAACTTGGCGCATGAACGGAGGTAGTTGAACTGAATGGTGTCGGTTAATGAGGTGATGACACCAAGATCTCCTTCAGGGCTCGCTTCTGGTAGGTCCATGTCGGTTTCACAGTCGGGCTGGTGATACGGGCATTGAGACCTTTGAGCCATTTCCTGCCAGTCGTTAGTATCATGGGTGTAGTTGGCCAGTTCAACGTACCCTGTCATAGATGTATGTTAGCCAGAACAGACGAGCTCTATGTGCCTGTTCCGATTTTGACAGTCCTACCAATGCCTTCTTCGAGCCCAATAGTAGACTTTGCGCAAGCCGAATGACACTCCCAATTAGAACAATAGCGAGTTGGACCTCTGAAGACCCTTGGAACAGGATCACCATGCCCAGAAGCACCTGCAGTCCCATCAAATCCTGGCATTGCATCATCAACTCCGACATTACAGAGCGTACATTACGAATGCTTTGAGAAAACGCATGGTCGTCCATTGTCTTTCCCTCAAGGATGCGATAGTTGATAGCCAAGACGACATTGATAGCAGCCCATGCGACCGTAGAGCGCTTGGTGGATGAAGAGTACCAATCGAGAAGCATGCGCATGAATACATTCTCTTCGAATAACGGGATTAGGGTGTTGTAATTACGGAAATAGCTGTCCACGAGTGGCAGGACTTCAGATAGAGGAGCAAGCTCGAGCTGATGTGATGGTGCAGACTTGGAGTCCGCATTTGAGATGGCTGCATGTTGGCAATGGGCTACGTCCAAGGGTGTCTGGATAGGCGAAATGCCCCAATTATCCAAGGTTTCGGAACCGTCGATACTGCTAAGAGAAATATCGAGCCCTGGCTGCGTTTGTGGTACTCCAACGGTTCGCCCCCCAAGCGCCGTTAAGAGAGCCTCAATGTTAGCTAAGCGCTCTTCAAGAGCAGCCATGCGGTTGGGCCTTTGCGATCATTAACAACATGGAAACGAAACTCAATTACAGGCACTTACTGAGCCTCAGATTGGCCTGAGGGTACCGGAGTGGTTCCGGCATTGCGAGGCGCCTTTCTTCGACTTGTCACTGTCGTCTTGCAGGTAACAGCATATAGTGTACAATTCGAGCATATCGGTTTGCGCCCGTCGCACCTAATTTTCCGCGACACGCAGTAATCGCACGCTAAAGAACGACATTAGACAATTTCCATGTGATATCTTATCGTAATCTCACCTTTCCTTCTACTTGATTGCGCTGTCTCCATATCGATTATTGCTTGATTGAACAGATCTCAATTGATTGAAACCTCGTCCATTGTCACTCACACTCACCTCACAGATTGTCGGATATGGCGCAGCGGAAAGCCCGCCAAACTCCGCCGCATAAACAGGGGGCTTCGGGGGTTCTAGGGTGCCTTGACATGGGCTTGAACCTTGACAATCTCCTGAAAATCACCCCTTATCGTGGCAAAATGTGAGGATACATATTCATAGATATCTATGATGCTGCCCAATTTCATGTTTGCGCTACAGAATAGTTGATATCTAATTTATCCTGTTATCTCAGTGTCTCACGATTTCGTCTCGTCACATCCTGAGACTCCCTCCAGTGGCGGAACGCGGACTTGGCATCTGGCGGAAGATAATTTAAACGCCCCCGAGGCGACAAGTGCGGGGATTGAATCATGGATCTCAGGCTGTGCCTCACTTGCTCACACTCAACAAATCCCTTCAATCTCCAGTTTAACAAACAAACTCCGTTTTATTGCGTCCCAAGCGCGAAAGCCAAGTGCTCTAGCTTGTCTAGTTTCTTCTAATCGCGTATGTCGCGTGTCGTGTCTAACTTGATCTATCGTTTATGTCTATCACAATTGTCTTATCATATCCTTGCACTTTGCCTCAGACCAGTACGAGTACCAGACCCGGAGCTCTAGTCCTTGTTCCATCGCATAGCGCCAGGTCGAGCAGGGTCGTGCTCGACGTACTTGAGGGTGCCGAAGATGGTCCACAGCTGGCCCAGGAAGCTTCGGTCGTCGTGGCAGTAGTGGTCGCCGATGACGGGCTTGATGGCCTCGGTGGCCTCGTCAGCCTTGTAGAAGGGGATCTTACTGCGACGGGTTAGATGTGAATTGTTGCCATCGAGACAGCTGACTTACGGGAAGAGATGGTGAACAACGTGCTTCTCAATGATACCGTGGAAGAGGTGCTTTCCGATGAAGCCAAACTCACGGTCGACAGTGGCGAGAGCTCCCTTGACGTAGGTCCAGCCCTCAGCGGTGTAGTGAGGGAGCTCGGTGTGGTGGTGGTGGAGGTAGGTGATGGCAACTAATCAATTAGCAAAAGTCGATCGATCGATTGATCCCGAACTTACCAAGCCAGTGGTGAACCCACAGGTAGGGAACGAGGTAGAGGTAGAGAATGGTCGAAACACCGACTTGCTTGGAAGCAAAGTACAGAGCAGTTCCCATTAGAGCAAGACCAATGTCGGAGATGAGGATGAAGATGGCCTCGTTGGGGCGGAAAACAGCGCTGGTAGGCTCAAAGTGGCTGACACGGAACCACTTGGCAAGGCCAGACTTGGGCTCCCACTGCTTGCTGCCCTTGCCGGAGCTAGCGTTGAAGAAGAGATAGGCCTGCCATCCGAAAAGCTGGTGGAAGATGAGCTTGATCATCTGAGCAGCGGGTGTATCCTCGACAAGCTCGGCAACGTCAATGCCAGCAACCTTGAGCGACCTGGAGGGCTTGGGCTCGGTCTTGGGAACAAAAGCCATGTCGAGATCCATGTGGCCGGTGAAACGGTGGTGGCGGTGGTGAGAGTACTTCCAGCTGAAGTAGGGGACGAGGAGGAACGAGTGGAGGAACCAGCCGGTCACGTTGTTGACCTTTCCGTGGAGAGAGAAGGCACCGTGGCCGCACTCATGGCCGAGAATCCAGACACCGGTGCAGAAGAGACCCTGGACGAAGCCGTAGACCATCCATGCTGCGACGCGGAGGGTCTGGTCGGGAATGCTGGGGATGTAGGTGAGAGCAGCCCAGACGAGGGCAGAGACCATGGCAAAATCGCGGAAGACGTAGTAGAATGAGGTGACGAGCGAGGGCTGGAAGCAGTGGGCGGGGATGGCATCCTTGATGGTCTTGATATCGGGGAACTGAGGTTCAGACTTGGCCTCAAGAGTGACCTGAGCACGAGCGAGTTAGGAGTGCGACGAGGGGGAGCTTCTCGACCGGCGACTTACCTTGGGGAGGTCCTCGACCACAACAGTGGTGGCGGTTCGCTGTCGAGTCGCCATTGTACTAACGTATGCAGAAGATGCAATTGTCAAGATTCACTCGAGAGGAAGAGAGAGAAAGTTTAAAGAGGAGGAGGAGAGAATGAAGAGAGGCGGGGGGTAACGGGGAGAAGAAAAAGTATCCCGCCCCAACAAAGCTCTTATTATTTATTTCTAGCTACCATACGTACTCCATACCGACACCAGCCAGACCAGACCTCGTCTCAGGATGACGGCTCTTGACCTAATCCGAAATAGCATACGAAAAAAAAAAAACCTTCTGAGAAGACCGCCAAAGTTCAGGGACCCCTATTCATGGGCCCAGAACTTGGACTCGTGGCAGGCCAATCACGGGCCCACGATGTGCGGGAGATCATGGAGAGTTGAGGGAGACGTGTTCAGGATGTGGAGAACGAAAAAGGACCCTTAAGCTGTGAGCTTAGCACAGAGGTTAACCGAGTGGGTTCATTCTTGCAAGGGAGCCTTGCTGCTATACTACATACAATTTTGTTGAGCTCTTTTCAATTGCGGTGAGAGAAAATGTGTAGCACCGTGGGAGGGATCGCCTCTTCCTGATACGAAAAGGCTAATGGCCTCCGAGAGAGAAGAGGCAATTTCGACAAGAGAAGATCTAATCTCACATGCTTGTCTCGAGTTCCTGACGAGAGTGGAGCACGCCACTACAGATAAGGGTCTGACCTTTCGTGAGTGGCTGAATGGTCACGTTATTTAGACCGCCGCAGAAGACTTCTGGAACGAGAGTTGTTCCGCCAGATGAATCGAAATTGAGAGGTTTTTTTCTGGGTTTTTTTCTGTACTTTACCTTTGTGGTGCTGCTGATTGAGTCGCGTAGGTACGGACCAAGGGAGCTTTTGTGGACTGGGGCCAAGGTTAAGCGCCTCTTCTCGAGTCAAGCCTGTTCGAGTCAAGGTTTCACATGTTGACACTGATTCAATGCTTCATGCGTGAGGAAAGGTTCCAAGCTTCAGTCAAAGGCACGGTAAGAAAACGCGATGACCTCGGTCGCTGGAGACGAGAATATAGGCAACTTTAGGATAAAAAGGCAGGTTGACGATAAACCTTATGCAAGTTGACGAAGAACTCAGGAGACCTTTGCTTTAACTTTCAACTCATGGGGCCCTTTGATTGGTTTCGCGTTCCGAATTTGAAGTCCTCAAACTCTCTTGCCTCAGCGCTCATCATCATTTGGCATGCATGCATTGAACGCTTTGTCTAGGTAGTATCAAACTGCCATATATGAGGCCTTTACTGCGCTTGGTAATTTTAGCTTCAGATTTCTCCATCTCACTCGTTATCGCTGCCCGAGGTTCTTCATGTGATAATTGATGCCATTCTATTATTCGTATGCCGCTTAAGGGCTGATCTCTCTATCTTTATGTTTAATGCGATGCGTGCACTATGTACTATACCATGTAAAAATAAAATAAAAAAACAATCCAGTAGCAAACAATGAGTACCCATGCCGATTGGTCTTTGCGCCTTTCAATCTCACCCACGAAGCATGGGCTGCCTCCCTCGCATGTATCAGCCCTCGTACATTATCGTTACAGTTCATTTCGTTATTATGACCCATCTCATTTCTAGAAGATGAATGAGCACACAAAGACCAGGCATGTATAAATAGTAGTAGTCGTGTATTCCAACTCGAACCATGCTGCCTGACCGCCAAACGCAATCTTCTTGCTCTGAGTGGTGGGATGCGCCACCTGCGTCTTTGGGTCTCGGTTCAGCAGGTCCTCGCGGTCGGGCATGGCCGGCGGGTCAATCGCGTACGAGATAGGTGTCCAGAGAGAAGTGCAGATGAAGAGGAACGAGAGAGGTGGCCAGAATGCGTGGGTGAGAAGGGAGGTAAGTGTGTCGCGAAGGGTGTGAGTCGTGACGATTGATCGGAACGATGTGATAACCACAGCGACGAGGGTGAGATACACAAAGGCGAGGTGGAACAGAGCCATGTAGTTGATGAGAATGCCCCAGAGACGTCGGAACATGTTCTTTCGGAGCTTGACGTCGCGCTCGTTAAGGGCTGAGCCGAGGGAACCTGTTGGCTTGAAGGCTTGAGTTTGACCACCCAGCCACGTTGGCAAGACGAATGATCGGATGAGGCAGAGCGCGATGTAGGGAGACATCCAGAGCTGGTATCGCGAACCTCGCTGGCCGGTGTGATAACCTGCGGGAAGGGAGAAAGCAAACTCGCAGATACGGTTGGAGATGACGGATGCGAAACACGCGCGGATCAACCATCGGAGCTGCTCGTCGGTGGCATATGCCACAAGAGGCTTCTGCATGATGAGGATGATGGGAATAGCAAAGAGCGAAATGGTGAGCAGAATGGAGTACATGTTCAACGAAGCGTACAAGAATCCCGAGAATCGCTGAGCGGTGGTCAACTGGCGAACCTGGGGGCCCCAAAGACAAAAGTTCATCTTGAAGGAGTTATCGACTGTGCCGATAGCCCATCGCGTTCGCTGCTTGAGATGGCCGCCATAGTCTTCAGGGACAGTACCAAACTGCAGAGGTTCGTGGATGAAGGCAGTCTTCCAGCCCTTACCGAGCAAGAGAGTCGATGTGGCGACATCCTCAGCCAGAGATCCAAGCGGGAAGTTACCAATCTCGTCGAGAGCTTCACGACGTGCGACGTAGCCTGATCCAGTGCACCAAGCGACACCTAGAGCGTCCTTGATGGGCTCAACAACGTGGACGAAGAAGTCGAGACTCTGGGCGAGAGGATCCGAGGGAGGGGTGTTGTAGAAGAGCTGGGGAGGGCATGCGAGAGCCATCTTGGGGTCGATGAGCATGTGAGGAAGAAGAGCACGGAGCCAGTCACGCTCAGGAATCTACAATTGTAAGCATGGCGTTGTCCAATGGGCGAGAATAACTTACCATATCAGCATCCAGAGCTGCCATGAACTGTCCAGCTCCTCCGGGCAGCTTGTGAACCTCATCAAGACCATAGTTCAGGTTACCCGACTTGAAATGATGAGGCTGGCCGGGGATCTTGACTCGAGCCATGTAGTACAGATTTGGGTATGTCATGGACAACTTCGCACATGCTGCCTCCAGACCAGAAGACTTTCCATCGTCCAGCACAATGACTCTGAATCGATCCCGGGGATAATCCTGATCACAAGCCGCTCGCACCGTATCCATAACCAGATCATCATCCTCACCACAGCAAGTGATGAATGCATCGACAGTTGGCACATCGTTGCCAGTCAGTCGCAGCTTCGGGCGGTTTCTCCTCTTCATCGACCACATTGTCCATATATTATGCATCAATGACGGAATCGCCGTTGCAATCTCAACAGCGATGAAGATCCACGCACCAGCGTAAGTCGCACCCGCCGCATTCTGCGCCCAAATAACACAAGCAATTCTCAGCGCAAGATACGCCATGTAGAGTCCGGTACTCGCGAATGTGACAACAGGCAGTAGTTTAAACACCCATCGCTTCCAACCTCCCCAGATCTCAACATCGTCACGCTTATGCACATACTGAATAGAGCTGCTGTCAACGATATAATCCTTGTTATAAAGTGTGTTTTCGCTGCTGCTCTGAGGCGAACGCCCGCCGGGCAGAAGCGCAGCGAGACTCAGGTGGCTCTGGTTCTGTTTGACGGAGTCAGTGACGTTGGACGACGATTGGTTGACAAGGGTGCGGGAGCTGACCATTAGGCTTGATGGTCTCCAGTCGACAGACGAATTACCCGGGTGGTGATGCAGACGAGCTGGTGTTTCTCTACCGCTTCGCAGTGTCGGCGATGCAGACCGCGAACCACCCGGAGTGTCGTTGAAGTACTGCCCAGGGCTATTGCCAATGTGCGGAGGCCACTCAGGCGCTGGACTGTAATCGTCCAAGTGCGCCGGTGAAGGCCTGACAGGTCGTCCCTGCTCAGTGACAGAGCGGCCCTGAAACTCTTCGGTTGATGACTGATAGGGCGAATACGGCGAGTATTGCTGCTCTGGGGGACCGTATGGAGAGTGGAGGTCTTGCTGCTGGAAGTACTCCTGCTGCTGATACTGCCTCTGTTCATGCTGGTGCTCATGTTGACGCTGGACGTCGATCTCTACCATCTCTCTGTACTCCCTCTCCGGCTCCCCCTCTGCGTAGCCATGATGCCCGTTCATGTTGACTCTGGGCGGGTGAGACGCATGCAATTAGGTCCCGCAGGTACAACGTGGTACAACAAAAAAGTATGTAGGTCAAATGCGTATCTTGGCGAACCTTGGATGTTCTTGGTTATAACGAGTGACTGGTACTTATGCAAACGATGTGTGAAAAGGAAAAGAAACACCAAGAGTTCAAGAAAACGAGAGAAGCTTGACTAAGGTAGGAAGAAGGAAGAAGGAAAAAAACAAGGGAGAGAGAGAGAAGGAGAGTACATAGAGACAAGAGGCAGATCGGATGGGGGTGTGTTTTTTTGAGTTCAGGTAAACTGGCACGTACTGTACGTCCCCCAGTCTCTGCAAAGTATGTGCAGCGCAGGCAGGATTGGTTCAGGATTGGTTTATTCTTGGAATAAACAAGCTCCAGCCCATTAACACGAGCGAACCACCCGAGCATGCCGTGACACTACGCTACAGCACAGCACGCTACACTAATCCAGGAACAACTAACAGACACACTAACACGACACCCCCCTTCGTATCGCTGCGCAGGGGTCAGTCCCGGGCCTAGATCAGGGGCACTTTCAGCTGCGAGCGTGCTATCAGCTTGCCCAGTGCGCTACGTGATTGGCATGTCGGCATTTCCACAGAGCACCACTCCACTGCCCTACTCTGCAAGGGAGGGAGTGTGCATTGCGTTGGCTCGCAGCCAATTTGGGGATAACGAGCCTGTGCGAATGATAACGTCTGCGCAGTTGCAAAAAGCTTGTTCATTTTTCCCTCCTCCTCCATTGTTTGGAGGACCAGGTCAATTTCAGTTCAATCCTGTTTCTCTCTCTCCTCTCATCTGCTCAGAAACACCAGCAGAAACCATGACGATCCGGTTCCTCGTCAATTTTGGCCTCTTGGCCCTTCCTATCGCCATCACGCTGGGTGTCTTGATCGGCCTCAACAGTTCGCGTGAAGCTTCGGGTGGACCGCCTCTGTTCAAGCCAGAGCCGAAACCGACAGCGCCCAAGAAGAAGAATGGCATTACGACGGAACAGAATTGTCAACAGTTTGCTGGTATACATCCTGGCACCAATGGCCAAGAATACATACGTGAGTACAAGCTATCGAGTTTCTGTTCAACTCGGGATGGCATCGAGTCTTGTGTAACGATTGTACCGCCGTTGCTAACTGTCGCGCAGTCAATCCTAATCAGTGGGGTTGGAAGGAAGGCGAAGCCGGAGATCTATGTATATATGTAAGTCAATCCTCTCTCTACGTTTCTATCATGATACCTCCTCATGATGCATGCATATCATGCTACCCATGCTACCATGCGACGCCAAGCTCTCCCATCCCATCCGATACTGACCATGGCAGGTCGAGATGAACAACAATGACACGTACGCAACAAAAACCACCGCTCCTCGATGGTCCGTAGTATGGGAATACCCTCAAGGCCCCGAAACCGCTCCTGTCCACGCCTTCCCCAACATCAAGGTCGACGGCTCCGTGTTCCCCGCCAAGCTCAACACCATTGACAAGATCGAGATCGACTTTGAATGGACGTACGCTCTTGGCAACGGTTCCGCAAATGGCGCTACCCAAGTTACCAAGACAGATTTCGCCGCGATGAAGAAGAACCTTCTGAATGCCAACATCGCGATGGATATGTTCATGGACAGCGATCAGAAGAAGGCTGAGAACAGTGAGGATGCGTCGCACGAAATCATGGTGTGGTTCGCTGCCATCGGACCTGCGACACAACCTCTCGGCTTTAACGGTGATGGATCAAACCCGCTGGCGACAAAGACTCTGCATGGTACAGAATTGTAAGTCAAGCTTTTTCGAGCAGTGAAATATGCATGTGAGGCTAATCGGACCAGCAAACTCTACTACGATACCAACCAGGCCAAGCAAAAGGTCTTGACCTGGTACGTCGACGAGCCCGCCGAAAAGTTTGAGGGTGATCTCTGGCCATTAATCGAGGAGATTCTTTCCATGGACAACGCGAATTACCCCTCATCGTCCGACTACATCGGTTACATGTCCTGGGGAACGGAAGCTTACTCTTCCAACACCACGGTAACATTCGACGTCCCCAGTTTGTCGATAAACGTGGAGAAGAAGGCCTAAACCGTTAGACAAAGCCTTCTCGTTTTTTGCATATATACGAATAACATATAGACTAATGAGCGGCGTTTGTTTTAATTGAAGATATATTTTTTTCTTTTTGTTTATCATCAGATACAATACGCCAATGTTGTTTTACGCGGGGCATGCATATCCCTTTGGAGGCAGGGTAAATTACAGAAAACGCCGTGGCTTGCGATGGGATGGGGAGGGCTAGAGGGTGGTGCGGAAGCTATTGCGTGCGCTATTTGGACAATGTTCGTATTTTTTTGCAGGTTGTCATTGTTTCTTTTTCCTTTTTCTGGTGCTGCAATTCATGATCTAGTCTGTAGATGGAACGCTTCCAGGGCGAGCGAGCGAGTGAGCGGGGCGGGATGGGTGTGAGTGTAGTGAATGAGTGGAGGATCTGAGTTGGGTTGGTGATGAACTCTGTATGTATGTATTGTCGGGTGAACCGGAATAAGGGATGTCTGTATTGGGAGATCTCCTCTCGTCATGCTTTTGAGCATGCTCATCTTTCCTTTAACGAGAACAAACTTCAGTTTCTTGATCAATTGCTTGAGCAGATGATGATGGACATGGGACTCGTATGGAAAGACGTCCACGGGCAACACGAGATAAGAAACCAGGGTGCAGAGTTACAGGCGACCCGTGCACTGCCGGTCCAGCGTCAGTGACAAACGAGGACAGACGAGGAGGGGCTGGTTCCCAGAAATACATCCTTGCAATTGGTGTCTGCCCTGTAGACCCTGCGGTCGTCAGCTGGCATGGGATGAACTAAAGAAACCGCATCATTCTTTGGACGCCTCAGCATTTAATAGCAGAACCACGTTATTGATCAGGAGCTTTTTAAAGGGGGAAATCAATTCAACATCAAGCTGGGCTTTAGGAATAATGATTAGCTTGCATTCAAAAATTGCCCGTCAAAGTTGCTTCCCCCACCCTCACCATCACCGCACTAATAAGCGCCACTAGGTGACATGTTCAGGTTACAGCGCGCGTGAGGTGTTGTGTGTACGCAAGGCGGCAGGTCACTGAAGCAACAACAATGAAAGAGCCCAACATTGAACACGTAAAAACGCACATGGGATGCTGTTATCCCTTCTAGCGTCTCGCTTTGCCGATCGGATCAGTAAGCGGAGGGAGTGGTCTGATGCGGAAAACACGAAGTTGAGCGGAGAGACCGTTGTCTCAAAAGCTCGGACATCGAACCAAACTCATGATGGACTGGTTTGGTCCTGTCGAGAATTAGAAAAAATAAAAAATATTCAACCTTCTACCGGCCCGTCCAAAAGATGTGGCATCTTTCGAGATCCACTGTGAGAGCCACTCCCGCAGCTTCGCAGCATTCTTCCATTGACTTTCTTCTTCTGAAGAGTCTATTCCAGTCAACTTCCACCTCCTCCAGCCTCTGCCACGTGAAGGTATGTGCCATGACACGTGAAGAAATGACCAACTGGTCTGTGCAAGGAGACAACAGTCCCCTTCCAGAGGGAACAAGCAAGGCTGGGGAAGCATCATTGCAACTGTAGCGGGCAGATGAGATATTTTTAACCCAATCGTCGATCTGGCCAGGCAAGGTTTTTCCTTTCTCCTGATTAAAAATTCGCTCTTTAGTGGCTGCACTAATTCATCTCAACTGTCGTCATTCACATCCTTATCATTCAGTCTTGGCCCCGAAATTAAGCATTGCCCAGCTGTCTTGCCAAGGGGGCGTGTGCCTCCTGTAATCCCTGTTTTCTCATGCTCGGTACCTGCGTCGGGAGGTTTTGTTTTAAGGTGGCGAAGAAATTGTCTAGACGTGAAAATTTGATGGGAAAAGGAGATTGAGATCTCAATCGTGAGATGACCTGGGGCTGGATCTAGGGGAAAGCTTATCACTGTGAGATGACGAGGCCGATAGAGAGGTTGCAGCCTTTGGTGATTGAGGCCAGGATGTGCGTGATAAGAGGGTAGGGTTTAGACGAGGGGTTCGTTCTTATCATGGCGCACTTTTGTCAACGGTCGATCAACTCAACTCAACTCAACTCAATCCTCAGTCAATTGGTGCGCATTTGCCAATGACGATTCGATTGCATCGACAAACTCTCCCCAGGTGAATTGAATTCAGTAACCACATTCTCAGTCCAATCCCATCCCACCACTTGAAGACATCCGTAGCATTGCATCTCACCCCACGTATGTACGTTGGGGGATGATCCGCAGCGGTACGGATACTGTACACTCTGACCATCTGTCAGCACTTAAGATCTTTTATCCACCACTGCAAGCAAGCGATATGAAGATAAAGCTTGGCAAACAGTCAATCTTTAGCCCATAATTCTCACCAATTTGATGTTGTTGTAGGGTAAGAACTGGATTTGTTGCTCCCTCAGAATATGCATGATTCATTTCCATTCTCCTCTGAGACTCCGAGTTTCATGCATCGCCTTGACCAACTGTAGGCGTCTCCGATGACCGTTACCCTATATCACCGAAAAGCTACCTTTCGAGCATTTGTTTATGGCTCGTGCAAGCCTTTAAGCTTAATTAATTGTCGAAAGATATTTTTCAATTGAGTTTGTGTATTCTGGAGTAGTGCTACTTGTAAACGTTAGGGCTGGCATTACACAGATCCTCGAATATTAAAAGCAACGTCACTCGAGACATGAGGCACCACATCGAGAGACATCCGGAGCACGAGATTAGCTTCAACGGGTTAACCATTTCTCATCATAATATTTACACGAATCATAACGACTATAGCGAGTCCACTTACCCGATTCCTTAGTCATTATGATCCCAACAAGCTGTGGTGAAACAACACTGGAATGTGAAGAGAATTGACACCGGGAACCCGCTACAGATGCTCCAGTAAATGTCTTATTTGAGCCTCCCTTGATCGCGCAAGTCTCCAGATCATTCTGGAGCAGCTAGAGCCGATACTAGCAGAGCTGAGAGGCCCCGGTTTGCGGGCTGTGTCATCCCTCACGGCCCGTCGTTGACATTCCTGCAATGCGGGTATAAGATCGGGCGATGAGATGAACGGGGAAAATGGAATGAAGAGAAGGGGTTGGTGGTACGCAATTGACATGTTACGTGAAACACTGGAGTTTGCATTAGTTTGATCGCACGATGCAACATGCTGTGGTTCTGATCTCGACGATCGTGGTTGATCATGCTCGCGAATCTATGTGATCGACTAAAGACCCAGTTGATCAACATGCTGGGCGACCACGAAAGGTGTCGGTTGACCAAATTTGATACAGAATAATGATTAATGAAAACAAGGGTTCAGCGAGAATCCCGATGCTGTGTGATGGCAATATGCCTGTAGAGTATGGTTGGAGGCCACTTCGTCCGTGGTGGTTGCTCACAACTCCAATATGTCCAGCGAGTTGAAGGCTTTGAGAGCTTGCGACAGAGGGTGAAATGATACAAAACCATTAATCTAGTCAGTAACAGCCTTTGGAGCATCAATTCCGCTCACAAGCCTGCCTGTTGGCCTTGGTCGGAAGGCCTCTGTCATATAAGAGCACCATCCACATCGAGGTTGCTCAACACTGTAATCCTCAGCCTAATTAGCTCAGAGAGAGTGTGATAGAGAGAGCAGGCGCTCAAAAAGATGGATGTCATGAAGCATTTCGGAGATGTAAGCTGTCTTGATTGCAGTAGTTCATAGAGTTGCTGCTTAGACATGCTTCTCTGTTGCGTCTCCTGTCGTTGAGCATCCTGCTCAGCGATATGTCAAACGATCGATTTCAGAACTTTCTTGATCCAATACAAAATCTTGGGCACACAATACTGGAAGGGATCGCACCCAGGGATCGCATTTGCATGGTCGTCGTCCTTAGTGACACTTACAGATGATATCCAGAAGCCCACAACATCGACGGTCGCATTTATCCGGACACAACAGAAGACACTGGCGAAGACACGAGGAGCAGGCCGTATTTGTTTGAAATGTAATTTCGGGAGATCTTGCTGTTATTATAGTATTTAAGGGCAGCGACAAGAGCGATGGCCCATGGCCGTCGGCATTTGGCTATGTTGCATTGTTCATTTCGGCACTGCACTCAGCGCATAAAGGTGAGCATCACTTTCAAACTGTAAATGATCAGACACGCTGAGGATAACTGCCGCTGTGTCGCGAGACACAAGGTGATAGATGGCTTGTAACGAATGACCATGAACTATACTGCTGTGTCGCTGTACCGTCCGTCAAACGTGAAGCTGGACGGGTGAAAGTGGCAGCGAGGGAGAGGACCTTGGGTCCACTGCTGGTGTATTCTGCTTTTGCTATTTTGAGGCGCCGGTTTGGAAAGACGAAACGGTTGCGTGCACTCTGAGCGGAATAGTCATAGTGGTACGGGTGGTTGTAGTTGACTGGACTTCAGACAAGCAGATAGGATCGCATCGCGCACCGTCGCATGCGGTATGAAGAATATCTGCTCCATGTTAGCGACCAGTGGTTTAAGTTAGGTGAGTGAGCGAACTTACATTACTTTTATATATACTCAACTCTCGTCACTATTGAGGTCCCTCTTTGCCCTCCTCCCAGTCCTTCAGTGCTGCACTGAGCGCCTTGTTCGCTTTCATTTGTCGCGCCAGGAAAGGAGCATTGAAGAGATCATGGAGAGGCATCTCGCTATTTGCATGATCTCGTGCAAACTCAACGGTGCAACCCTTGCCCAACTTCTGCTTCGCAATCTTGACACTCTCACGTAGCACATCCCCACCAAGTCCCCGACGTCTGTACCGCGCTCTCGTTGTCCAGGCACGAATGAGGGCGGTCTTGCTGCTCTTCTCCAGGCGAAGGACCACTGCGGCGATGATGTCCTTCCCGAACCGCGCCCCGATGATGGTATCCTCAACATCATCCTTCTTCATCCAGTCAAGCCAATTCGTCTCTTCGGCGATGCGAATGTACGCACTGGTGAAGTATCGAATTGCGACGAGGTATGTGAGTATAATACCGGGGTAGATGATCAGCATTGTGCTGATGTCCTTGCCAATGCCCGCGCCGTAGTGTGCGATCGCAAGAATGGCTATAAAGATAGAGAGGGGAATTGGGTGGAAGATCATGGCGCGTGATGCTGTTTGACGCTGTTGCGCGACACTGTCGGCGATGAGCTTGAGAGCATCTTTCTTTTCTTTTGGATTGGATAGGATCTCGATCGCTAGAGGCGGCGGTTCTGTTGGTTCTGACATGGTCATGTTTGAAGAGTGAGGTGAGAAGTTGACGACGTATGATGGGCGCGCGCAAAGAATGCGACAACCTTGCGTATAAGCGAATGCAGCAACACCCTCAACAGCGACGGCCCGAAAAGAAGAGACAGGTCACAAGAGAAAGAAAGAGGCAGAATTCGATGACCCAGACTTAGAAGAGTCGTTGCAAGACACGTGCTCTCCAAGTCGCAAGAGTCTTGGCCCGCGGGATTAAAGCGGCAACACAATCGACGCCTCTCTTCAGCTGAAGCCGTGATACCCGGAATATTGAAGACTCCAAACGCCTTCGGTGTCCCAATGCAGCAGAACTTTACCACCAACAAGCTTAGTCCTTAATGACAAGCTTACTCTCTCGGTGTCTCCATCCAAGTCCAGATGCACCTCAATCTGTCACTCTCGATGCCAAGGCGGGTCGGAGCCACGCTAATTCCGTGCCGTGTCCCGAGACCCCGGAACGTTGCCAGCCAAGCAATCTCAACGCTCGAATGCACGTGGGAACCGAGCTCGACGTCTATTCGTCCTCACTTACAACTGTCGTGTGCTTCATCCTATACCGAGCATGGAGACTCAGGAGATAGCATGTCGAGTTCTAGAAGAGCATGTCCTCGAGGAACAAAATATGACTGGTGCGTCTCGGTTCGGACGGCTCTGGATGGGATTTTTGTAAGAGAGAACTATGGGGGATTAATATCGAGGACGGTTTATATATATTAGATCGTTCTGTTCGTTGCTAGATCTCTTGGCTCGTTCTTGGCTGCAAGGATAATTTCACTTGTGAACGTGCCGCTGGGTACCAAGTACACGTACGACCAGTTCTATTCTTCATATCGTTCTTTATTAAATAATTCTTCCAAAAATGGCTGCCACTCCTGGTCCCGTCGCCAAGACAAGCGGCGGCAACAATGCCTTCCACAACTTCCACAACGACTTTGCTCACATCGCCGACCCCAACGAGCGTCGTCGTCTTGCCCTCGCCGAGATCGACAAGGCTCCCTTCGGATGGTACCATGTCCGCGCCTGTGTCGTTGCTGGTGTCGGTTTCTTCACTGACTCCTACGACATCTTCTGCGTGTCCATGTTGACCATCATGCTGGGCATTGTGTACTACCCTGGCAAGGGAAAGCTTGCTACTAGCTCTGATAACGCTATCAAGCTTTCGACTTCTGCTGGTACTGTTATTGGACAGCTTGGATTTGGTATGCTGGCCGATATCGTCGGTCGTAAGAGGATGTATGGTCTGGAGCTCATTGTCATCATCTTTGCGACTCTTGCTCAGGCCCTGACTGCTGGTTCACCTTCCACCTCGCTTGTTGGTCTTATCATCTTCTGGCGTGTGGTCATGGGTGTTGGTATTGGTGGTGATTACCCCCTGTCTTCCATTATTACCTCCGAGTAAGTCCATTCACACTCATTCTCTATGATGCTCAGGTTGACTAACATCACAGGTTCGCTACCACCAAGTGGCGTGGTGCCATGATGGCTGCCGTCTTTGCCATGCAGGGTATCGGCCAGCTCGTCGCCGCTCTCGTCATGATGTTCCTCACCCTCGGCTTCAAGTCTTCTCTCGAGGGTGCCCCTGATACCAAGCACTGCACTGGAGACTGCCAGGTCGCCGTTGACAAGATGTGGCGTACTCTTGTTGGTTTCGGTGCCGTTCCTGCTTGCGTTGCTCTCTACTGTAAGTCACTTACATCTAGACCTTCCAAACATATACTGACACCATTATAGACCGTCTCACCATCCCCGAGACTCCCCGTTACACCTTTGATGTCGCCCGCGACGTTGAGCAAGCCGACGAGGACGTCAAGGCCTACATGACCGGCAAGCGTGAGGGCGACACTGACGAGATCGCCCGTGCTCAGGTCCACGCCAGCGCCAAGTCCAACCTCCAGGTCCCCAAGGCCAGCTGGAGCGACTTCTGCCAGCACTACAGCAAGTGGAAGAACCTGTCCATTCTCATCGGTACCGCTGGTTCATGGTTCTGTCTGGATGTTGCCTTTTATGGTCTCAGCTTGAACAACGGTACTATCCTCAAGGTCATTGGTTACTCTTCCAAGGATGCCAACAACATGTACGAGTTCTTGTACAACACTGCTGTTGGTAACATCATCATTGTCTTGGCTGGTGCTGTCCCTGGTTACTGGGTTTCCGTTGCTACTATTGATACCCTTGGACGAAAGACCATTCAGCTTGGCGGTTTCGTCATTCTGACTATTCTTTTCATTGTAAGTTGTCGTTGTTGTTCCTGGTTTACAAGACTAACGTGTTTAGGTCATGGGTTTCGCTTACAACCACATCTCCTCCAACGGTCTCCTCGCCATCTATGTCCTTGCCCAGTTCTTCTTCAACTTCGGTATGTATTTATTCTACTACTAAAAGACGTAAACTGACACTCTCAGGCCCCAACACCACCACCTTCATCGTCCCTGGTGAAGTCTTCCCTACCCGCTACCGATCTACCTCCCACGGTATCTCGGCTGCCTCAGGAAAGATCGGTTCCATCATTGGCCAGGGTGCCATCTCCATCCTCCGCACCCACGGTGCCACCGACAAGAATGAGGCCCCCTGGATGGACCACGTCCTCGAGATCTACGCTCTCTTCATGCTTCTCGGTGTCTTCACCACTCTCCTCATCCCTGAGACTGCCCGTAAGACTCTCGAGGAGCTCAGTGGTGAGGATGACTATGCCAACAACCCCGAGACTATTGTTGATACTGAGGCTCATGCCGGCAAGAATGAGCGAACCAGTGGTTAGGAGTGTGTCACTCTTTTATGCTGGTGCTGCTGATTGGTTGTGTTGGTATCACATGAAACTTGGCAGTGATCTACGGACCCTGCTGGGCTGATGGAGAACCTGATTTACTAAAACATTCCTTGATTTGGTCGAGATACTTGGATCCTCAATAAGTACATTACAAGTTTATAGCAAAATTAATAATCACTAAACAAATACCAAGTTACTGGATCGATGCTCCCTCCTCGGGTTGATTTGGCCCTACTTATTCACAACTTGTCGGGGAAAAGTGATGGTTTGAGGAAGATCAATCTGTATTGAAGCATAGAGTATACTTCATGGTATTTACCAATAATAATTAAGCATTCGCATAACAGTATCGCTTATCCGTATCCTGTATCGTATCCTTTACCGAGACCATCAAGCCCAAGGTATACCCAGCCCTTTACCCAAGTCCATTGCCAAAACACCAAAGAAAACACCAACATTATTTACTCCTTCTTACCACCGAGCAATCCGCCAACGGTATTACCAACACCCTTTCCAACATCTTGCAGTCCCTGGGCGGCACCCTGTCCACCACCGACAACAGCATTCGCGGTGCTGTTCATAGCTCCAGAGCCTGGGACATCCTTGTTGACGTATCCGCCGTCCTCGTCACGGCCTTGTCGCTCAGCGCGGTTCACGCCCTCCTTTGATGTGATGTCGCCGACGGGTTGGAGAAGACCGCCTTGGCCAACTTGACCAGCAGCGAGGTTATGGACGCCGTCTTGGAGAGTGTCGACTTGTTCAATGCCAGTGACTTTGGTCTTGTCTAGGTTTTCTATCATGATGTTAGAAGGGAGGGACTATGATGGGGAATGAAGAGAACGTACGCTTCGCAGCATAGCTTGTCTTGTTGTCCTTGGTGAACCAACGAAGATAGATGTCCTCCATCCAAGGAACCCACTTCTCGTACTGCTCGTTATAGGTAGCCTTAGTCCACTCCATTGTAAAGAATATCAAGTAAAATTATGTGGAATCTGCTGTATCGTTTATCGTCTTGTGTATCCTGTAATCTATCAGACTGAAAGACCGTGCTGGAGGCATCACTTTATACACATTGCGCATCTTGCTACGTCATCCACCTTGCAAGGATCTGAAACGACGCAAGTCAAATCTCATAGGCTGTTTCATTTCTTGGTGGTGGTTGACAAGACGCATTGTGATGCCATGCTATGTCGTTTGGGTGTGGCGCGTGTCGCTCTAAAAACCGGTTCTCGTGGCGCCTCGACGTCATTTGGTGGGAGGACGACAGGGATGAGCCACGACGATGTTTATTCTACGGTCCACCAATCAAATGGGAATAGAGTGACTGAGATGCTTCTTTTAGGTGAGAAGGTCATTGAAATGAAAGTCGATTGATGGAAACACTGATAACTAAGGTACCCGTGCATATTTCCAACCTCGATGCTTGTGAAGAAAAGATAAGTAAAGCTTAGACTTGTGTGCTATAGTCGCATAAGACAAACCTGTCATAGGAAATAAAGACATGGAGCCCTGAAATAATTGATTTCGACTCTTGTTCAGCGAGTCTATAGTGCTATCGACATCGATACCGTGCGATTCAACTCAATTATCTGATCAGTGTCGCACTTTCATTCCATTCTCTCGATCCCAACAACTTCTCCAGATCCGTCTGCCGCAACGATACAGCCACCGCGATGTCATCCAACGAATTTCGGGGCATGAAATATACAAGACCTTCTGATGCAGGCTGATGCCATGGAACCCTGATACACCAAATAAGCCTGTTGGGTTGGAACATATACTCAGGGTTCCCACATTCAACCCTAGCCCAGGAGACTATGGCAACATCTAGCGAAGGGTTGAAAATAGCGTCGGAATTGAAGGTTGGGTCGTCGTATTGTCTGCCCTTGTTCCACACGTATTGTTCTACATCCTGACTGAGTACCCTTGGAGATGAGGCATTGTGAATATCCATGGCTATTCTCCCGATAGGGGTAGTGCTCAGGTTGGTAAAGCTGGTGCAAGTCATGTGTTGAAGTGCCCCGAGATATCCCCCGTTCACCGTTCGGGCTTTGCGTGCATCAACCGTACGAAAGCATCTTACTGTCGTCCCCTGTTTGACTCGGCCGTCTCGTGCACAGCATATGTTTCGCAATACAAAAGCAGTAAGAGCCTTATCAGTATCCACCAGGTATTGTGAGGGGCTGTCACTACTCATGCCCTTGTTCTTGATGTACTGAAGAACGTCTCGATCGAAAGAGAATAGAGCCCATTTGATATTTCTTTCTTGAAACGATGTGGTCTGGGGCAACAGAAGATCTGATACAAATGTGACAGGAGTCCTGTTGTGTCTTTGCATCTTGTTGTTGCTCTGAAAAGACGATGCGTGGTTTTCCATCGCTGATATCTCCAAGGATGTAAGTTGCTCCTGACGACAAGCTTTCGCCAGCATTCGAATCATCATACACAGGCCTGTTATGTCAAAGACTTTGCTATGTCCACTGATGGTGAGGATAGAAGCACCTTTTTCGATGGTGAACTTTAACTCCATCACAGGAAAGGGCCCCGAGTCCAGCGAAAACATGTGTATGGGAGCGTGATGCCCGTTGATATAAATCATAGGAAAGTCCTCGTCTTTGGAACTTTCAAAATCAAACGGGGAGGCCTTTTGACGGTTCTCGACTTGGAAATGTAGTGCCGTTTGGAACGGGACGATCCTGTATTTATTACCTTCCTGCGTTGTGTATCTGTCATTTTTGACTTGTCCAGTGATCCAGGGGAATTGCTTTGAAAAGCGTTCCAGGCCCTGGTGTATGCCAGAAACAAAGTCATCGAATGGCGAGGAGGGGTCGGTGAGGAAGACAAAGGAGAGGTTGTAATACTCTCCAAGATAGACTCTGTTGGTCAAGGGGTCGAGTTCGATATGCAGATCGAACATTTAATAGCAAAATTCGTTGATATCTGTGTTTTTATGTACTATTCTGTGTTGTGTCGATTCTGAGTTTCTAATTGTGAGAGAAATCCTGTCCTTATTATATTGGAGAAGCAGAGTGAAAGAAGAGGAAGGAACGCACATACAGAGCCTCTCGAGGCAACGACGACGCGACCTTCAAAAGGAAGTGCAAACCAGAACAGGATCTTGAGATTCCATTGCTAACTAAAATTAATAGAGTCTTATGGCAGGTTTACAAACAACTATATGCAAACTGTTATACTCTGAAGCCACGCCCCCAATCGGCTGATCAACACCGCCATTTTACAGCATCATGGCCACAACGGCTAGACAAAAACTTGAATAGTCGTCTAAGAAAAAGAAAAAACGGCAAAAACATACAACAGCGGGGATTCGCTGGTCGTCACCGACCCAACTACTAATCCGCCCCTTACCAGCTTATCTATGGGAGAGCGGACGGGATCCCGAGTTCTCTGATAGGTATGGTCGTATGTACCAGGGAGTTGACTCTCAGGGATTATAGCTGTATGCCGCTGTCTGAGAGATCATTGCTGTTGTCACCTTGGAGGGACTGCCGGATCACCACTGCCAAAGATAAGTTCACATTAGAAGAGAGAACTGCAATGCCAATGTTCGATCTCTATCACCGGCCTTCACCTGATGAAGTAGCATCACCGTCTCTCCAGATCGCACTGGCATGTCCCATAGTCTTTTCTTCAGGTGCCGTGCGCCCTGCTACCATCGCTATCACAGGCTCTGGTTGAGGGGATGTGCAGCGGTGCTCTCTGATGAGCTCCGCAGCTTCGAGCTCCGCGTTGCCTCCAATCTCTCCAATGACGATAATTCCTTTGGTTTCGTCATTCTGAAGAAGAGTTTGAGTCCATCGGCCATGCCTGTTCTGTGTTAATGACATGTCAGCTTGTATGATGGGGACTTACCTGGCAGCATGTCGCCTCCCATTCCTACCACGATCCTCTGACTCTGACGGTGTTGAAGACTGGAAGGCCTAGGTGCCGTCGGCTACCTTTGGCTGGAGAGACTCCTCTGACAACCTTTGTTCCATATTCTATAGTGTCTTGTGCATTCTTAGTTGCTGGCGTTGTGCCAAGTCAGTCTCTACCTTCGTGACGCGTGGGGATCGGGATGGAGTCGCGTGGATACTGCTCCGCCTGTGAAGCCCAGTCGATTGGCGATCCGTGATAGTTAAACTCTTCCATAAACACAGAAAGGTATGAAACATGTCACACCTTGATATATTACTCGAGTCTGATTTGTTATTTTGAGGTTCCGTATTGTTCTATCGTTTGGACTGCTGTGTACTAATGGGATGGAGGAGCATTTCGCCATCCTGAGGTGTGTCGTAGAAGGAACATGATGGGAAAACCGTCATCTTGTCATTAAGAGTGTGTTTTATGTTCGATCAAACACGCAGAGAAACATTACACAGAGTGACCTGACTTAATGCGAGGTGCCGCTGAACTATGCAATTGTTCGTTGCTTCGAGGTCAATTGGTGATGGATCGCGAAACTACCCCGCCATTGGATCCCAGCAGTCACCGTTGCTAACCTGTAGCAAGGGATGCACCAAACAATTGGCCTTGATTGCGAGCTTTCTAATCGTATTGCAGTTGAGGCCAGGGAGCCTATCATCTGTGAAAATTGACCTGATACCATAATATTCTCTATATCAATTCGAGCTTGTTGCACGATACATTGTTTCCTTCATGGGAGATTTTAGCGCGGGTTCTTCATAACGGAGTCCACACCAAGTATAGCGCGGGGACCAGTCTGAGCATGTGAACCATCATTCTTATCCAACGCAATCTCTATACCCTTCCGCTCTGACATGTGATACTTTCTATCTCCCATAAATCTTCGGAGGACCTACTGCGAAGCTGACCATAAGGTTCAACTTTAGCTGCTAACACTGGCATATACATTTCTGGATGGCTTCAGTTCACTGGCTTCTAGGTGGGGCTCAACCAGGATGAACCCACGGCGTGACGCGCAGTGTCATCTCTAAGCCGCATGTGGCAAGCGGTGAACGTTCTGAGCTTCGGAGGGCGTGGCAGAAATCGTACCCCACCGCCGAATCTTTCTTTTCGTTGATTGAAGTTTTTGCGAACGCGCCGTTCAAAAACTCCCAGCAACTCCGCCCTGCAATATTAGCAGTTCCGATACTTTATATAAACGAACAATCGACAGAACGAACGGCATCATGAAGGTTGTTCTTGTGAGCGGCGGAGTCATCTCTGGTGTCGGCAAAGGTAAGCTTATCGCCGCATTCTTGTTTCCAAGGGCGTGCTAATTCGTGAATGACAGGCATTATCGGTATGGCAATTGACGAGCTGTGCTGATCTCCTCGATGACTGACACCAATGTTAGCCAGTAGCGCTGGTCTTCTTCTCAAGACTCTTGGTCTTCGAGTCACGGTACGATACGACAACCATGGTCACCGAACGAGCTTTGACTAACGTTACCAGGCGATCAAAGTAAACCCCACCGAAGAAGCCCTCCCTCACCGACGATTCTAATCTTCGACTAGACCGACCCTTATATCAACACCGACGCTGGTCTTCTCAACCCTCTCGAGTATGTTGCGACTCAATCCCATGCCTGTTTCTTCCGTTGACACATCCCAGGCACGGCGAGTGCTTCGTTCTCGACGATGGCGGCGAGGTACGCTCAATATTCACCGACGAAAAACTTTGCGCTGACCCCTCAGACCGATCTTGATCTTGGAAATTACGAGCGGTATGTTCTCCGACAATTAGACTCAATTGAAACTCGACCAGGGACTTATAGTACTGCAGATACCTCGGCATCCAATTGAGCCGTGACAGCAACATCACTACCGGCAAGATCTACCAGCAGGTCATTGTACGAACCTTCACGAACCTTGGATGTACGCGACGACCACTAATAAAGTTGTTGTATAGGAGAAAGAGCGACGAGGAGATTACTTGGGAAAGAGTATGTGTTGCGTTTGAGTTAGCTGTTTTATGCGGATGCTAACGATGTTCGTAGCTGTTCAGGTACATTGCGCAGCACTATGATCTTGTAGATCCGACTAACAGCATTCGAGGTCGTTCCCCACATCACAGATGCCATTCAGAACTGGATCGAGCGCGTTGCCAAGATCCCAGTTGACGCTTCTGGCGAATCACCAGATGTTTGCATTAGTACGTTACCCATGAGCCAGATGTAGCGCGACAATCGCTAACCCAATATAGTCGAGCTTGTACGATATCTTACCGATTCCCGATAGCCCAGATTGGCGACTGACTTAGCGACAGGGCGGAACAATCGGTGATCTCGAATCCGGTCCTTTCGTCGAGGCCCTTTCGGTATGACACACAAACCGATCTCGAATCCGAATACTGACAGCTATAAAGCAATTGCGACACAGACTCGGCCGCGATAACTTCCTCAGCATCAGTGTTTCCTATGTCCCCATTATCAATGGAGAGGAGAAGACAAAGCCCACTCAGCACGCCATCCGACAAGTTCGAAGCGCCGGTTTGATCCCTGATGTGGTATGTACTCCACGATCCGATGGCAGTCCGCGTCTAACGTCCCCAGATTGCTTGCCGTTGCGAACGAGAACTCGACGTTGCCACCATCACAAAGATCGCCCGAAGCTGCCAAGTCGAAGACGAGCAGGTCATTGGCGTCCGCAACATGGACACCATCTACCAGGTCCCTCTCCTCCTGGAGCAGGAGGGTCTTCTCAAGCTTCTGCGTAAGGGTCTTGCCCTCGAGAAGCTTGAGGTTTCTCCTCCTATGGCCCAAAAGGGTCAAGCTCTTTGGGACCTCTGGAAGAAGACTGTTGTTCCCGATCGACATCTCGAGCCCGTCAACATCGTCTTGGTAGGCAAGTACGTCAGCCTTGACGACTCATACCTCAGTGTTCACAAGGCACTTGAGCACTCTGCTATGCGCTGCAAGCGCAAGCTGAACCTCATTTCCGTCGATTCCGAGCACCTCGAACCCGATATGCAGCACAAGGATCCCCAAAAGTTCCACGAGGCTTGGGCTCATGTTGTTCGAGCGCAGGGCATTATTGTTCCTGGTGGTTTTGGTACTCGTGGTATCCGTGGTATGATTGATGTCGCCAAGTGGGCCCGTGAGAGAAAGCTACCCTACCTCGGCATCTGCTTGGGTATGCAGACTGCTGTCATTGAGTATGCTCGCAACGTGATGGGTCTCAAGGATGCGACATCCGAGGAGTTCTCGGCCACCGCCGAGCACAAGGTCGTCATCTTCATGCCTGAGGGTTCCAAGGAGTAAGTTAATGTCTGGCGAATGAAGCACACGATGCTAATCAACGACAGGAAAATGGGTGGTACCATGCGACTTGGTAGCCGAACAAGCCACTTCAAGCCTGGAACCGAATGGAGCAAGCTCCGAGCTTTGTACGGAGGAGCTGATGTCGTGGAGGAGCGTCACCGACATCGCTACGAGGTGAACCCTGACTACATTGAGGATCTCGAGAAGGCTGGTCTTTCCTTGACCTCAATGGATGACCAAGGTGTCCGAGTTGAGACCATTGAGTTGAAGGATCACCCCTTCTTCGTCGGGTGAGTAATTTCCATCGCGCGTACCGACTATTGCTGACCGTCAACAGTCTCCAGGCTCACCCTGAGTACAAGTCCAAGACATTGGCCCCGGCACCTTCGCGTGAGTACCCCCATGTTGCCGATCATCACCCACCTTGACTGACTGTATTAGTGCTCGGTCTTGTCGCCGCCAGCTCCGGATGCCTCGACGAGATCATCGAGGCCGCTCGCGTGAAGAAGGAGGCCACCAACGGAGTCAGCGACGCGACCAACTTTTAGATGGCGCAGTACAACGTCAGACTTAGACTGGGATGAAGGTCCCACGGATTGGGGTTATGGGCTTAGATATATGTAGGACGTGAGATAATGAGGCTTTTTAGACTGCATGGTCGGCGTTGGGTGCTTAAAAATGAACTATACCTTGGCGAAAATGATAGACATGAATTTACAGATGCTTTGTATACTGAAGTGCTCTCAATTTGAACCTCTCAATCTTGGTGACTGATGATCAATTGGATGTCCACTCCAACGCTTTTCTCGCGCAAATCTACCGCTCGCCCATAAATCGGCAGTGATGCCTGTGACTGCCCTGACCAGAGTGTCTTGCTAGTTTTGTTTTACATTCACAGGGTGATGCATTGTCAATTTAACTTGGCGATGACAAGATTGGGACGGTTTGCTGGTGACACGTGACTCATGCAAGTATCATTGCTGATCGCCTGGGGAACGTTCAAGATCATGGGAATGTGAAATTGTCGTGTTTGTTAATTTTATAGAAGCTTCTGTTCCTGGAAAGCCATGGCTCTCAGAACAAGATCTGAACTGGCAATTTTGTTCCTCGAAATGCTAAGCATGGGCTGACGATAGTAGGAATCACAAGATTGTCCTTGTCAGCATTTCTAATTAGACACTGACTGTTTTGAACCCTTGTTTATTCTCGCGGCTGAGAGAATCCCATAGGCCAGGATCATGCGGATGAATCCTTTAGGACCAGAAACAGTATAGCATCAAAATCCCCTAGAATATAAACACACGTAAGCACCAGCCCACAAACACCAATCCTTTTCGTTTCTCGTGTGAACACGTAGACTCTTGAGATACTTCAATGAATCCTTAGTGAAGCGACAACTGTCATGCCGCAAAAATGGCGGCTCTCAAAACTCGCCTCGGCTTCACAAATACGACCTCGTTCGTCCTCTTCTGCCTCTTCGCTAGCATCCTATTTCTCTTCTCGACTCTTCAACTTCCCTACGTCAACATCGACGGCGTGTTCTGCGCAAAAGGAGATCCATGGTCAGTACCAGGAGAATGCTATGTTTTCCAGCCGCCAGGCCTTATGCGGTCTGGCATGCTGTTACACCTGGCGACGTTCTTACCTGCAGGGGCTCTGGTGTGTTTCCAGTTCATACCGGCTCTCCGAAGACCGAAGTATATCAAGTTCCACCGAGTGAATGGATACGTCGTTTTGGTACTCTCGACATTGGGAACAGTGGCGGCATTGATCATTGAGAGCAAGGCTATGGGTGGGATATTCTCAAATAGGTTGGGGACGTGGATTCTTGCGACTCTAGTTACTACCGCGACAGTGAAGGGTTATGTTAGTATCAAGAACAGAGAGATTGAGAAGCATCGTGCTTGGATGCTGAGGGCTTGGTTTTGGGTGAGCACTCCGCCAATAAAGACCCAAACGCTACTGACTTGCAAAGGCAACATCAATCATCACCATGAGATTCATTCTCGTATCGTTAGCTCACATTATAGGCCGCCCCTCTAGATCGATTACCATGAGCATGCCATGCGTAGTCATCGAGTATCTACACGAAAGTTTCCCTGGAACGAGGCAGAACCCATATCCAAGTTGTGCAGCATACGTCTCAGGCGAGAATCCGCTGCAAGAAGCGCTTGTGATGACGAATTGGGATCTGAATGATTTGCCAGGCATAACGGCTGCTTTGAGAGTCGGATATGCTGTTGGAGGTTGGCTAGGTTTTCTTATTAATGCTACAGGGATAGAAGTCTATGTGGGTTCTTTTTTTTTTTTGTTGAGTTTTTGTTATTGAGATACTGACGGCAGAGCCAGATATGGAAGACTTCGCCAGCACGAAAACTGAAGGTTTGATAAAAGTTCGATTATGTAGCTGTATATAATCATCAAAAGTATATACATGCGAGTTCAGAAGTATCACAAAGTATAAGTCACAAGTAAGGTTCGGAAACATAAAACCGTTTCATTATCTAATGTGCCATATCTAACCCAGAATTGCCTAACCTCTATTCTTCTCTATCGACCTCTAATCCTTAACCTCAGCAGCAGTCTTGGTAGGTGTACCGTATATCAGCTCGTCTCCATTTCTCTGTGGCTCCAATCTGACAACCTCCCTGGTCGGTTCCCAATGCACAGTTCCATATCTGTACAAAACCCCAAAAGTCCCAGGACGGTATGTGATGTCGTGATTCTCCTTCTTCTTGACGAGATCGCCCAAAGCTGGAGTATCACCCATTGAGTTGTGATACATCTTGTACATGTGACTCTTCTCGAGCATTTCCACCATGAAAGCTTCAGCTTCACTTTTCTTGTCGAGATCAGGCTCGTCAAGTCGCGTGAGGAAATAGTCGGCTTGCTTTCGGCCGTCTAGATTGGTCTTCAAAGCCCCGAGAATACCGTTTTCTATGCCTTCTACCATGAAGACCTTGTTCTCCCAGAACTCACGGCCGTTGAAGCCAGTGGTGACATCGACAAGGTTGCGGGTACGGTCACCGATGACCATCTGTGAGACATAGTCCGTCATGTAGTAGATCTGATTCTCATCCTCAGGACTTGCGAGACCCTCGGCGAGACCGATCTCAGCAATGAGAGGATGCTTATGGAAACCATCGACATTTGTTTGGCCTCTCCAGAGCTCTTTGTACCCCTCGTGCCAGTTCTTGATAAACTCGCAGTTCTTGCGAGCAGCGAACATGAAGTTGCCAAAGTCGCCCCATTTGGCTCTGATTTGACCCGTGATGATCCATGCAGCCATTTCATAAGGCGTATCAGGCGATGCAAGGTGATCCCAGAAGAGCGTATCAAGATGGATATGGAGCATATTGCTGACGTCCATCCAGACGCCACCATGTTCGTAAATAAGGGGAAGGCGAGCCAAATCGGCCGCATGTTGCGGGGCGTGTTTTCCATCCATGGTTTTATTGACAAATGTTTCCGGAAACCAGTCTTTAGCGACAAAGTTGTAGATGTTGTTCGGCGAGTCTTCGACGAAGTCTACCAGACGAACGGTCCATGAAGGACCGAGGCGTCTGACCCAGTTGATGACTGTACGTTGATGGCTGGGATACATGGCGTAGAAGCCCTTGTCCCAGACAGCCCAGACATTCTTCTCCGAGGTAATGGGTTGGTATGTTTGGAGTTGAGAGATGATTTCAGAGTCGGGGCGGAGATCTAGTAGTGAAGGGTCGATCTCGCGCAGACCTGTAGCGCACTTGGGGATTGTGAATTTGCCCATTGTTGAAGTCGTTGAAGTCGTTGAAGTTGTAGAAGTTGGTGTTAGGCTCATGAGAAGGCTGAGGTGAATGATGGTGAAGGGAAGAGAATGGGGGGCTTGATGTAGTTGTTATAGTACAGAAGTGGGTGAATCGAGATGAGTCGACTTCTTTTTCGAGGATAGTGTATTATTTATGACTCTGGAGCCGCAGTTGAGTGATTCGAAAGGAGAAATATGATAGGCGGGTAGATCTCATGGAGGAGATCCGAACTAACCAGAAATGGGCCATTTCACGATGAATCATCCATTAACGCTTCTTATTGGACGTCACATGAGCTAGCTACAACTGTGCTTATTCATTTTCGTACTCGCTTCTCTTCCCCTACAGGTGATAATCATCCATCTGCTGTTGATCCTCCTCAACAGGCTCAACCCATATTGCAGTCTTTTCATGTCCAGATTTTGTTTGTTCAAGCATCTACTCAGCCATCTCTCTTAACTCCTCCCAACATCCCTTGTCAAACCCATACACCATCTTCACCTTCTTGTTTTCAGTCCCTAGCAAATGCACGCGGATTGTCCTTACTCTGGCATCCTCAGGAATATCGCTACTATATCTGACCTCTCTTCCGCTCCTGGCTTCTTCGAGTTCCATCACCCTTGCCCCTACTCTAGCTGACTGAGATCCGTTGAACACACCTTCTTGTACACGCTCTGCTAACATGACTGCGATAGCTCTTCTTCGAATGGATGGATCGCGGCATCGTGCGATGACTGAAACCAAGACTGATGTATACCCGATGTCGACGTGGAAATATGCTTCTGGGGGAGAATCATTGGCCCAGTTTCTTTGAGTATAGTTCTTGTCAAGACCGGCTGCTGTGGCGGCGTAGTTGACAATCTCTTCAAACTCGGCGGTGAAACGATCCCAAAAGCAAGGGTCACCTTGACCGTGCAGATATTTCGCCACGTTGATCTCCAGGTACTTCCGATGAAGCTGCAGAAGGGCGATTGCTCGTTGCTCACCGATAGTTAAAGTCTGGCCACTGTTCTCAAGCTCACCCAAGAGATTATCAAATGACTGTCCCCATCTCTCCACTCTTGAAGCGTGTGAGATTATCTCGTAGATAGGCTTTCCCTTTAGACCGGGGCTGGATTGTTCAACAAGAAGCTCAAGTATAGCTTCTCTTGCCCCAGAAAGTGAATCGAACGAGGTTTCAGGAGGCGGAAGAGCACTACTGAATGTGTTGCGATATGAAGACCAGAGATTTGCATCAACATCGCCCATGAGCTATGGGGAAGTTAGTAACAATTGTAAAAGCTTCGCAAGTACGCAAGGTGAAGATATACCATAAGGAGCTGCACAGCAATGCGTCTAAAGCAGGCATCGGCAAGATGAAAGGTTGCTTCGATGTCAGTCTTGGGATGAGAGTCGTAGCCAATGTTGGTAGAGAAAGTCTTTCTGAACTGCTGGATCATCCTGCAGCCGTATCTGAAGAGACTAATAGCCGAGTCCGTCTTGCCATGGAGAAGCTTGATATGGATTAGCATAAACCAAGATGTAAAAGGGAATCAAGCTACCTCAATGCAGATGAAAATCAAACATGACAGGACAAGGATATGGCCCTGTGACGAAGTATCAGGTGACGGGTCAAGAAGCTCCCTTATAGCAAGATTATAATGCTTCAGTGCAGATACAGACTCAAGACTTTGCCACTGTTCATGAGTAAGATAGAGCTCATGGTAATAAGCCAAGGCGACAACAGCATGTCTTATGCAGTCTGTTGACTGAGCTACTTGAAGCACCCTTCTATTCCATAAGTCATCTTCAAAGAAGGTCTGGAAGTTGACTAGGGTCTTCTCGATGAAGAACTGGAATGATCGCGCCTCGGGTCGAGTGGTGTATGTGGAGATAACAGAGGTTGGGGAGACGACTGCAGGGGATGATGTAGCTGGGGGGCTAGTTGTGTTGGTTTGATAGCCGTCGCACTTTCGGCCAGTAGATATACCTGCAGGTAGTCAGTCATTCATTGATCCATGTGCTGAGTTATGCAGAGAATATACATCTTGTACAGGCTGGACGAGCTTCGTCACATTTAACTCTGCGGACTACTCCAGTTAGAACTATAGCTCGCCCCAATAGAAAGCAAAAGACATGACGTACTCCTGCAGTTCGCAATCGTTAGTCACCTCGTTCTCCCTCGTTTACAAGCCATTGATAATGCACTCACTTGCAAGTGCCGCACCCAGTTTTCACTTTGGCAGTTCTAGCCCTTTGGCGTTGTCCAGGCTTTACTCTTGTCATCTCAGCTCAATATGCCCATACGAGGTCTTGTAGGGATGCAAGAATTGCAGATGAGAGGATGGATGAGTTGGAAAAGCGGCCCTGTCGTTTAGATGTCATTGCCGTCCCTACTGAAAGGATCATACACTAAGCCTGATGTAGCAATGTCAGATTCAAGTTGACCCGAAGATATTCGAGAGCCACTTTATATTGATCACTGATTCGCCGGCTCGTACGGGCTAACATCTTATCAATAGCGCTTCAGATTCCTATGGTGGGATGTACTCGATATTGAGTATGGGCATTAATCTGACAATCATCCGAGTAGCAGCAGACAGAGAAAATGGAGATTGATCGTGCGTTCTCTACAGAACTGACACATGACAGGCTGAAGTTGCAAAATATAGTTCAAAGCATTTCTTACGTAGCTAAATATCGCTGCCCCCAAGCCTTGGGAGATATCGCAAGATCGACATGCGGCTTATGAATGTCTTAGGAGGTTGATGATGATTCGCTAGTTGGCAGTGTAACGACGGATCGGTCGGAGTCAGCGCCCACGCAGCCACTCAAAATGATGTCCCAACCTCCCAAGACAACATACCTTCTCTCTCGATCTGCAACCCAAACCAACAAGATCTAAATAATGTCTGACATAAGAAAGACCTCGACACCTCTCCTCAGGTCCAGCCTAGTCGTCGGTGGTTGCGGTTTCATGGGGTACCATCTCGTACGCCATCTTCTGCAAGATGACGAAAGCGGTGAGGTCTACATTCTGGACCGTGATATATCCAAAAACAAACATGAGAACGCTTCGTATGTCAAGGGAGATATATCTGACGGTGAATTTGTGCGAAGGGTGGTCAATGACATTCGGCCCAACGTCATCTTTCACTGCGCTTCTCCGATCGCAGCGTTGCCCATGAGCAGAGAGGGCGACTTTTACGCGACAAACGCCAAGGGCACTAAGTTCCTGCTTACGGCTGCGACTGAATGTGATACTGTTCAGGCATTCGTCTTTACATCAAGCGTTGACGCATATGCCAACCCGCCTCACACAAATGCTGACGAAACATATCCTCTTTGGTCACCCAACGACAGATCGAATGAGTACAATCGAACAAAAGCAATTGGCGATCATCTAGTTCGGGGAGCCAATGGACCAAGACTACGTACCGTCACTCTACGACCTGGTCACGCATATGGAGAGAGACATGTCCAAGGCATGGTTGAGGTTCTCGACATGTGTAAGAACAAGAAGCTCGTGAAGATTGGAGACGGCAAGAATCTCATGGAAGTCGTATCTGGGGAAAACAACGCGACAGCACATATTCTCGCTGCAAAAGCCCTACTGGATCCAAGTCGTGCATCTGGCAGAGTTGATGGAGAGGCTTTCAATGTCTCCGATGGAGCTCCAGTCCCGTTTTGGCATCACATGAGAGTTATCTGGAAAACAGCAAGAGGTGAAGACGTATTCAAGGATGTGATTGTGCTGCCTGCCTGGGTGATGGTAGTGGCAGTCTTCGTGGCGGAGTGGCTATTCTGGATATTCACTCTCAACACAGCTAAGCCTCCAGTTGAGCTGCGAAGAGTCTCGCTTGAGTACTGCATCTACTCGCATACCTACAGCATCGAAAAGGCTAGGGAGAAATTGGGGTTTAATCCAGTTTCAAATCATGACGCTGTTGTGGCGCAGTCGGCGAGATGGATGTTGAGATATCGAGAGACCATGAAGCAGAAGTCTAGTTAATTACAACCTAATGCCCTTCAGAATCATGGAGATATGCTTAAACCTCTCGCCATCTGACCATGTTGTGAAGGATGAGTACTAGGAAACGCATCTGTAAGACTTACCGCTCCATTAGGGATTGTTTTCAACTCCTTGTACTGAGATATCAGCAGACAGTCCTGCTGAACAGACAAAAGCTCCCAGGACTGTGCTTACCACGATAACCACTTGTGGTTGAAAAGGGAACCAGTCTTCGTGTAATAATCCATGGACCTGGAAATTGCTTGGGCACAGAAGCCTTACGTGGCCAGCCAAGGCTTGTCCAATCTTTCACAGTGTCCATGCAGGGTGACGATAGTAACTACCGAAGAGAATTGAAGTACTCACCGCCACGGCCTTGTGACGGTTTGTCGTTGCACCTCGGCCCGAATGAACAGCTGGAACTTGACCGGTGGTGTATCACAATTCATAACAGTTCCACCAGACTCTGGCCGTAGAATATTCTTGGAACTCGCATGATAATTAGTGGTTGGTGGATTGGTGCTACAGGATTATTGCGGCTCTGCGAATATCGAGTATCACAATGAGGAGGCCACTGCTTCATTACGCGGAGGACCTTTGAGAAGTACAAATATCATCGCATTCCCGTCTTTTAACTCAAGTCAAACTCATCAACGCATCAAAAAACTTCATCAACAAGACTGTCAACACTATTTAAGCTTCAAAACCCTACCACTATTCAAAAATGTCTTCCTTTCCCAAGCACTTCATCATCATCGTCAACGGCCAACTCATCACCAAACCAGAGAATGATGGCGATGAAATCCGACCCGCTCAGGTTGGAGGGGAACCAGCTACCTTTGAACTTGATGGAAACCGCCTCATAAGCGGTGATTGGGCCATGGGCTGCAGCAAGCTTGAAGCCCAGGTCCCCGGTATCACATCGCCTTCTCTGGCTGTTGTTTGGTTCAGAAAGGGCCAGGCAGAGGAGCTCTACCCCGTCTATCTCAAGGAAGGAGAAGATGGGCCTCAGCTCAAGTTTGCATGTTGGTGATAGTGTGCTCTAGGTTGATTGACATTTCTAATGCGTGTGTACACTGTACAGGCAGCGCTACGGACGAGGACGGGCGCCCTTTAGCTGTTCATAACAAGCAACTTCTCTGCTATCACTCCGATGGTACGTTTTCTTTGAACCCAGGAATAACCGTTGCTAATAAGTCTTACATAGGCTCCGAACTAGGTGGTGCGATTGTCAAGATCATGCCCAGCGAGGATTAAAGTGCCAAACTCTTCAGACGAGGGCAATAGGACAGACGGCAAGCCCTGACAGACATTTATATCATAGCATATGAATTTAAAAGAATTATTCAAGTAACCTATATCGAACTTTGCTTAAGCGTGCCGGCCGAGCCAGAATGCTCATAAGGATTGAGTGCTGCTCTCCTTGAAAGTTCTGAATCCTATCGCGAAGAAGATCGCAAGAGTAGGGTTGATACGAGTTTATCAAGCAGTAGGATCGTCATTAGAACATACGCACGAGGGAGTTCTAAAATGTTTGTTAGTCACCAATGCTTCCTAGTCTGTAGAAATAACAAACCCATTGCTACAATAGCCACCCTTGTAATTCATTGCCTGGCAACTTTGCAGGCAGGGATCTCCAGCAGGACAATCTTCGACGCACAAGTATCCTTTGGGCCTAAAATGGAGTCAGTGAATGAAGTATATCAAAGCCGGACCTACACTTACTGCGAGTAAAGGCAAGCCCTCTTTCCATTAACCAAGTTCTGACATTCGGGCACAGTATCATCTGTCAGGTTGCAGCTTGTCGTATCACCGATAAAAGGAACAAGTGTTTGTATACTTGGCACAGTCACCAGCGTACTTGAGACAATGGGGTTTGTAATTGTCACTAGGATGGAAGTAGTGTTGACAGTAGATGTCGGAACTTCTGGCTTGGGAGATAGTATCGTCAAAAGGGTTGAAGGGGAGGGTGTGCCGGATATGATGACGGAAGTGTTGGAAGCGCCTGGTGTAGAGGTTGGTGCAGGCTCAGCAGAAGAGCTCACTTGGCCAAACTCTGGGATGAGTTGCAGAAGCTGTGAATCACTCATGCCAGACAAATCTCTGCAAACCGCATTTACTTCTGAACCATACGTCGCCGTCGTAGTTGGTGCGCTGCATGACTCCGACTCAGTGGAAGTTGAGGTCGGAGTTGGGGTGGATGTAGGCTCCTTCGACTTGTCATCCGGGTCTGTTGGCTTCTGCCCATCCTCAGGTTTGGCCGTTACGACAGCACCAGCAGCAACGGGGATCAAAGCTCCCCCAACAGAGAAAAAGCCGCCTCCCGGGCCACCAACAACAACTGCTCCAACAGGCACTACCACTGTGGCACCGCCGCTGACTGTAGTGGTTGGTGCTGCTGATGACGTGGTTGTGGTCTCGAGGAACGAAGTGGTGGTAGGGCTACTTGATGTAACCGGCACTGTAGGAACCTCGCCCGGTGTAGTAACGTTGTTGGTAGGAGCCACAGGAACCTCAGAGGACGAAAGTTCGATGCTAGTCTTTGGAAAGGTAACGAATGTTGCGGAAGTATTCTGGAAAGGGACAGGCTGTACTGGGGGCGACACGGATTCTGGTAGCGGCTGTGCTTGATCTTGACGTTTAAAGAAGTTCAAGAATGGTGCTTCTTCACGCTTCTGGGGCAAGTTGCAAGACGAAGATCCGGCAGTATCAGGGAAAGCCAATACATCAAGAGCGTAGATAGCATAATTTTGAGCGTTCTTAAGCTTCTGAGCATCGGAAAGCCGGAAGCAGCTAAACCGTATCAGCAACAGGCTCTAGAACCTCAATATCAGACTTACCAGCTCGCTGAATAACAGTCCTTGTTATCCTCAAACGGGTCCTGCAAGTCATCGCACCGTTCCTCTTCTGATTCGGTCGCCTGGATCATATGCTGAACTTCATGCACGAGTGCAAAGCCTCGAGACAGATTATCACCCAGTGTATGCTCCGTCTTCCACAACTGGACAGCACTATCGAGGTTGGGCTTGTTTGCGAAGAAATCAGGACAGAGAACGAGAAGGGTGGCCCCGAACACTGCCGCCCGAGAACCAGTTGCGCTTTGAACGGCTGCCACCGTATTGCCATCACATACTGGCTCAGAAGGGGGAGGACAGGCGTAGACCAGAGAAGACTCGGTGATGGTAGAGCCTTGTTGGGGATTCAGGAACGGGCTGTGCGAGAGTCGAAATTGGGCGGCGGCAGTGGATGGGACCAGATTCTCCAAAACGGCTTGGAAATGCCTGTTGAGAATGATGTCTCTTCTATCTGGAGTGCCGTTGCCTTGGAACTGTTGTTAGAATGGTTATCATGTTGGCAGGAGGAAGACATACTTGAGCCAAACCAAGAGTCGAAGGCGATCGACTGTTCGGAGCCAGCCTTAGAAAGTACATTGATGGCTGCCTTGGCAAGATCATGCGCTTCGTCGATGGCCCCAGAAATTGTTTTCAGCTGATCTTGGGAACATGGCCAAGCTCCGTTGAAGACGTAGAATGCCGTGTCAAACGGTTTGCGAGGGGTCAATATGGCTTGTCCCAGACAGGCCCATAGAACGAAAGGAAGAAAGTAGAGTGCAATCATGTTGATTGACGCAATGAACGTGATGGAGACGAAAAGAACGAAGGAAAAGACTGTGGTTCGTGACAACTCGAGGCATCACATAACCGTCAGATCTTTCTCGATCGCGCTACCGTTATACCAACTCACGATTGTTATGAAAGTTAATTAAAATTATAGATCCATCTTTACGAATGACGATCTCTAGTAAAGTTCCTTGGAAGTGTTCCAAATTTCTCACCTGAAACAGCAAACGGTTTTCAGTAAACCTTATTTCGCCGATATGCCTACAGATTCGGATATATCCGTCCACAGCTCAACTTTATTTATAAGAAGAAGCGTCTGTGCTTCTAAAGATCCAGAAAATAGCATTATCTGTCAAGTACCGTTGTCTCAAGTGTATGGAGCATTGAACGAGAGTGCGTCATGACGGCGCGTCATGAGATGATTCGGGGACTTTTGAAGCTTTCGGATAGACTGAACGGGATAGAAAGGAGATCGAGCACGCTTTGAAAGGTGAGAGGTTTGTGATATATGATTTGATCCTAAAGTTCGGGCCTTTTATGTCAAAAGCTTAGGCATAGCGGCCGAGCGTCCATCAATCTCGAGATGAGCCTGGGTTCAATTACAATTGCCTCAAGGTCATAAGTATTGCAAACTAGGCGGCATTGATCTTTATGGTCTAGATATTTCTTTCAGATAATGACTCTGTTCTGAGAACGGGGCTTAGGGTCACATATACCTCTTAAATATACTTGTTATTGCCTTTGCTCTTGCCATGAATGTGACTTTGCATATATGTAAATTTAAGCTTTCCATAGATAATTGTCAGCAAATGATACTCATTGGTATAAATGACTTGTATATTTACAGGAAGGAAGTGCATCTACTCTACTATCTAAGAAATTGTCTAGAGATTTGTTCCGAGAGCTCTGTCCAAAGATATCTACGCATTCTTCTGCGCCTCGCCACTCAACTCTGCTTCCCTTCCTTTGATACTCTTGAAAGTGTCACTATCCACAAACTCAACAATCTTGCAAATCTTATCACCATCTTCGTTGAAGTGCAAGAACCACGAGAAATCCAACTTCAACTCCTCTCCGTTATTGAAAACCAACTCTGCAACAGTCGTAACAGCTGCCTTCCGGGCCTCAACATCAATGATCAAGTCGGAGATGGTGTTTCTATGCATGCCGCCAATTTTCAGACCTTCGGTGAAGACGTCAAGGTATGCGTCGTTTGTCATGGTGAAACCGCCGCCTAGGGTGGAGGGAAGCATCGAACGCTCGCAGTCGGATGTGACGCTTCGGTTGATAAGAGAGGGATTGTTCTGCGCACAAGCGTCGATAAAAGATGCAAGATAGCTATTTACAGTAGCCTCGATGGCTGATTTGATGTTGTTGGTCTGTGACGAGGCCATGATTGCGGTCATCGGGTGTGATGATATCAAGTTCACAAGTGTTGCTAAAGCTTACCCAGACATAGGGTTCAGAGACATATTTATATCTCAAGAACGTTCCTATAATCCTTAGGTATAGATGATGGATCACCAGACTGCATCTTTATGCATGTTGCCTTTTCTGGTATTAATTCTGACAACAGGCCGGACAACTAAGCTAACATCTCACTCAGCAGTATTACCTGGGCACGCTATCAGGTCTCGAATCTCGCATCTCGCATTTACAAGCATCTAATTGACTATCGACATCTTATTGCTGACGTCAGGTTTCCAAGGTAGCCGCCCTCAACATTATTGATCCACCAGTGTAGACAAAGTCACTTGATAACGCGAATTAAGGCGCCTCTCGTCCGACATCGTACCAGGTTCTAGGTATTCGTCCCCGCTGCAAGGGCGCGTCGATTTTCTTTAGTGTTTAGCTGGTGGGGTTGGAAGTGGAGGGAACCCCGTAACTTAGCGGGTCAACATGTCGTTGAAATTGGACATTCTGGAAGATGTGATTGGCCGATGGCGCCAGATGCGCCCTTGTCGTCCTGACTAACTTGACTTGACTT
The DNA here is from genome assembly GCA_014898875.1 of Fusarium miscanthi. Classification (NCBI taxonomy): domain Eukaryota; kingdom Fungi; phylum Ascomycota; class Sordariomycetes; order Hypocreales; family Nectriaceae; genus Fusarium; species Fusarium miscanthi. The sequence goes on from JAAVUA010000027.1 coordinate 75,765, forward strand.
GACTTGTGCTGGGCGTGAAAGCGTTCAAAAGGATATATAGTTATGGTTATGGCCAATATTAATTATTGCAACCAATAACTCATAAATTCAAGATGTCTCAACCAAATGAATCTGTCGTCATCATCGGCGCGGGCATCGTTGGTTCTTCCCTTACTTATTTTCTCTCCCAGTCTTCAATCCCCAGGACCATAACCCTGATCGACCGGTCATTTACTTCTCTCCTTGGTTCATCTGGAATAGCACCCGGGTTCATCGGCCAGTTCAATGAATCCGAGATCCTCACCAAACTTGCAATCGACACCGTCTCAGAATATGTCACAATTCCTGGTGGTTTTGATAGAGTTGGCGGTTTAGAGATCGCCTTCCAAGATGAGGGCATTGAACGATTGAAGGCGAGATGCGAGGACGCGAAGAAGCTGGGACTCGAGGCTAAGATTATAAGTCTCAAAGAAGCACACGCTCTAGCACCTGAGTTGGTTAATGAGGACGGCCAAGGGCAGGCAGTCTTCTTTGAGAAGGATGGAACTGCGAATGCTGTGAGGATAACGACTTGGTATCAACAAGAGGCGAAGAAGCGTGGAGTCAACTTCGTGGAAGCTGATGTGAAGCAACTCACCATCTCAGGCGGCTGCGTCACAGGCATTGATCTTGTTGAGAATGAGACATCACGTCAGCTCACCGCTGATAAAGTCATCATCACAACTGGAATCTGGGCCCAAGGTCTCTCATCCAACCTCCCTTTCCCTGTCCCCGTCATCCCTGTCGGTCACCCCTACATGCACGCTCAACCCCACGAACCACTTCCTCACAAAATCCCATTTGTCCGCTGGCCGGAACACCATGTCTACGCTCGCGACCACGGGACAAATTTCGGCATCGGAAGTTATGACCACGCACCCATCGGCTATAAACCAGACACTACAGCCAAAGGTGGATGGATCAACTGGTTCAAGCAGCCTCTTGATTTCGCCACGGGGTTGCTTCCTCCTGCAGCAGCTCGGGAGTTTCAAGATGGAAATCACTTTAATGGAGTGTTTAGTATGACGCCAGACAATATGCCGCTGGCTGGAAAAGTTGAGGCGGTCGACGGATTGTTCATGGCAGTCGCAGTCTGGGTTACCCATGCCGCTGGTACAGCCAAGCTTCTGACAAAGATTATTAACGGGGAAGAAGTGGATGGCAAGACGAAGGAGGCTCTTGATCCCGAGAGATTCAGAGGACAGGACTTTGCGAAGTTGGAAGAAAAGTCGTTGACGGGTTATAACTCTATCTACAAGACTGTCAAGTCTGCTTCGACTTAGGATTGCAATTAAAGATTCTTAAATAGATTTAAAAAGAACCATAAAATTTACAAAACCGATAAAATTTATAAGACTAATACAGAACTTTTGACCTTCAATAAAGATAGCTATTCATTTAACTACTTAAGGGGTCCTATGTAAAACTTTACCTAAGATTAACATAAAGTTTGTATCAGAATTACTGGGTAGGCTTGGCAACCGGGTTCAGCTCAGCAGGAGATGTCTTCTCGAGCCCAAGTGTTGGTGTTCGTTCATCTCTTTGCCCGTCGCTTTTCTCATCACTCTGGCTTCCATCGCCGTTTTCACGTGCAAGCTGCTCCTGGATCTCAGCAACCTTGGAGCGACGCCAGATCTTATCGTCGAAGAAACGAAGGACAGCAAGCGCGAGACCAACTGCGAGAACGACGATGTTGATGGTGAAGCCACGGCGGTATTTGGGCTTGTCGTCGGATCGGAAGATCTGTGCACCATAAATTCCAGCTATATTTGCGCCCATAATTACCCTGAGAACATTAGTATGTATTGGTTGTTGTGAGTAGGTGACTTACATGGCCATGGCAAGAGCTCGTTCCTCTGAATCGTCACAGGCCAGAGACATCCAAGCGATGTTGAGAGGGTGAGAGAATGTGCCAAAGGTCTGAGTCCATACAACACCAAAATAGCTGACTCCTCTACGCCCGAGCTCCGTGAAGATACGGTTGAACACGTAACCCAACATGTGCATGCTCAAGCCGGCGATGACAGTCTCTGGTCTCTTATTACTATAAAGTTGTTAGCAGTTGCTATTACGTGACGGAAGGTGACTTACAATCGATCAGAAACGTAGCTGAAGGACCACGAAACAGGGATCTGAAGGAAGAGACCAACTGAGGCGAGGGCGTTACTAGTGAGGCCTTGGAAGCCGAAGCTCTTGACGATGGAAGGCGAGTATGTGTCGAAAGCACGTTGTGGGCCGTTATTAGTGAGGGTGATTATGACATGGACCCAGAGACGCCAGTTGGAGAACTGTTGATGATGTTAGTCACGACCTTCGTAAGTGTAGATAGTGTCCTTACAGCTTTCTTGAAGGCACCGAGACCGATCTTCTTCTTCTTCTTTCCCTTCATAGGATCATCAAGAAGAACACGAGTTTGGAGAATATGCAATTCTCTCTCATTGAAGATCTTGACATTGGGCAGAAACGTGCTTCGGGGATTCTTGAAAGAGTCGGGCAAGCAGCAGCCCAAAACACAACCACTCAGAACAGTGAAAGCACCCATAAGGACAAAAAGCCAGAACCAGCCAGCCTTGCCTCCAACGCCACGCATGTGGAGAATACCATAGGCCAGGAGCTTACTGGAAGCTTGACCGAACTGGTTTCCAAAGTAAAAGAACATGACACGCTTAGCTGTTTCCTTACGTGTGTACCATGTCGACAAGGTCCACAGTCCGCCAGGGATGAATCCAGATTCGGTGATGCCGAGAAGGAATCGTGTAGCGACGAAGGATCCGTAGTTGTTTTGGAAAGCCTGGAAGGTGCTGACTGTGCCGAAGAGGAATAGCTGGAGTGTGAGCCACTTACCAGGGCCTACTCGATAAAGAATCATGTTGGAGGGGATTTCGAAGAGGACAATGCCGAGGGAGAGCATCTGTTGACCGACGTTGAATTGGTTCTGGGTGACGCCGACATCTTCCATGAAGTTATCAGTCAGAGCGTTGGCGATGTTACCTCGATCGAGTTCTGCTATTGTTAGCGGCTGTAGACAGCAGTGCGACTGAGGATCGTACGAAGACAGAAAAACCCAAGTGTCAAAAGCGGCATAATGACGAGGTCGAGCCTACAGAGTCAGTCAGCATTGCTTAATTGGCATGAAGAAAGATGACCTACTTGCGCTTGGCTTTTCTCTCCTCCTCCACACTCCAATCTCTATGAAGAGTCAGAGACTCCTCATCCTCTCTGGGATGAGGGAAGTCCGAGTGGGACTTTGATGAAACTATCTCAAGCTTGCCCATTTTCAAAGTTGGTAAAGATACTGATGAAGGCTGCACCTGGAACGAAAAAGAGTTCTGATGCCGCCCTTTTCTATCATCTCAAGCATTCGCCAAGAGAAAAAGGGCCAGAATTAGTTCCGGTCTCGACGGTCTTGGCGTTCAAGCCAAGTAAGCACGCAATACCCCAAGTACCGGGGCGACGTAGCTCACCCCCGGTGGATGTGACAGCTGAAATGGCAATTCGTATGAAGAGATTTAGAGTTCTTTAATAAATTCTATGAAATATTTTATGTAATTCTGTATATGTTTAGGTTATTACCCCTCAAGCCTCTTATCCAAGGTCAAAAGCACTGAGTTTCACGACCTTCAAGCCACTTCCCTTCACAGCTTTCGGAGCGCCTGAATCTCTCACAACACAATAGCGGGGCTTGAATTCAATAAAGTGACACAGGAAAAAGAAAAATGACAGTGGCGACACTAACGAACCATAATTGCGGTCCAAGATGGTGTTGCCGTGTCGAGGATCAACATCCCATCCTGGCTGCCCTTCAAACTCCCCGTCTTCGAACCAACCCAAGACATCTTGGCTTATCTCAATTACCACCAACTTCACCACCTTGTGGGGGTTGCGAGCAAAATAAATGACTCACCGAATCAACGAGAGTCCAATCATCATCCTGGGCTACCATCTCCCAGTCGAGGCGTCTGCATGGTGTCGAACTCTATCACAGTAGCCCAGATCAACTCCCCGCCAGAGCCCCCGAAACTTTTCGCTCGGCGCGCTTGGCGTAAGAATGCCAAGGGAAATGACAACAAATAATTCGGGCGGGGAGTTCAATAACATCGAGTTCTAAAATCGGGCCATTGAAACCGTTGGTAATGTTGGAAATGCGACGAAAGAGGAAGAGAATATCTCTCCCAGACATTCAATCACATGAAAGTACCTCAAATAAGCTTAATAATTAGGTTATGAGCTTTAACCCAAGCCTTATTATGTGGATCCAGTCCAACCCAACCCTTGAAGCAATCGGCCCAACCGTCCAATTCCACGAGTTCTGAATGACGGAATTCTTGTCTTGATGAGACGATAAGCTTAAACGAGCAGAGATCACCCCCATGCTAAGAACTTGAGTAATACGCGATGACCAACGACAAGCACGACCAAGACGTGCACGCCGACTTGGCACCAGAATTGCTTCTTCCTTGAACACGAGACCAAGCCTCTTGTCTGACCGAGCATGCATACGCGGGATGACATTCATTGACTCCGCACCGATAATCCGAGCATGTTTTCCTCCTTTTGACCCTTGTCGCTTCGGATGTCGCAATTCCAGCCTCAAATTCTCACCACCGGAACATGGGGTTTCTAGCTTGGCTGATGAAGTTTGTCACAGACTAATGCACACTTACCCCCACAAACGAAATCTTGCAGAAATTTGAGGTGATCTGGATGAGAAGTGTCCCTAGCCGGCGACCGTCCGAGTCTGAGGATTGTATCTCACAGGGATACGCGGCGGTTGACATCGTGGTGGACCATGTCGAACGTTGGTTGAATCCGTGAAACCGCAGCCATTGAGCCGCGATGGTTCTCCTTAATTTTACCATAGAAAAGACGACTATGAATGGCTTTTACGCTAGATTGATGGTCCAGAATTTCGTAAGCGGCACTTGAAAGCCAAGATCACGATCAGATCACTGCCACGAGCAGCTACTGATCGAGGCCACATCTCGTCGCGCCTCTCCCAACGCTAACGATCCTTGCCAAGGCCAAGCCCAAGCCAATTCGCAACGCTTAGCTTAAATGTCGTGATTAACTGAGGCCTCCACCGGCGAGAAGCCGTTGGCCCACCGCGACGGTCCGTGACGCTCCAACTCCCCGTCCCAACGTATGGCGTTCGATAGTTTGTTCAGCTCGGTGGCAAGTTGGTGTCTTAGCTGGCACACCTTCGTCTGAACTCCCCGTCCAGCTGGATATGGTCCAGACCTGGCGGCATGAAACCTGTGGATTGCGTGAGAAGGGTCGATCATTGTTTTCTGATCATTTGCCTTCTTCTCGCTCCTTTGCGGCTGAATCGAGATGTCACATGGGCTGACGGCCTGGACGGCCTGATAAAATTTCGGGGGGTTAGGCCAAAGTCCAACAAACTTGATGGTGTCAAGTTGGTCTTTACCTCTTCTTGCCCAGATTCCAGCTACTATTTGCGATTTGCGAGACCTCTGCCATCAACTAATGCATTCACCATTACCGCAAACCCTGATGCGACTTGTCTTTGCACTGTGAGCCAAGTTCACGACCCCGCGCTCGTCGTGATATTCATGGGAAGCAATCTCGCTTTCTCATTTTGATAACCTTAATTCCGGACAATTTTGTTCAGTGAATTTCAAGAGAAAAGTGATAGATCACAGATTACAGACCAGTCATGTGCAAGTTTGATCGGAAAGATGACCATCAGATAGTTTAACGAGTGGCATCATGTTTAACATGACATATAGATTGACAGTTTTCCAAAAATCAGAACATACATAAAGAAGGAATTTGCAAATCACCAATACCATGGAATGCTTAAACGAACGCGATGCCGCGCTCCTGCCCCTTGCCAAGATCCTCATCGTCCGAGTGATCATCCAGAGATCTTCTAGATGGCAGATTAACTGCACTAGGGTCAACATGACGGCTGAAGCGGTTGTACGCAACAAAGGTATCCTTGTCTCCCGCGACAGCATTGGGAGGAGTCGCGACTCGCACAGAGAGGCGTCTCATTTCAACAGCATCATCCTGAATAGGTGCCTTTCCAGTGTAGTGATAGAAGATGTTGAGAGCTGGGATAGAAAGCCCATGGACGATGATTGAGAAGAGAACCAGGAAGTAGACAACGGGGCCCATCGCACGAACGAGGTTTGTCTCCTCCTCATCGCCCTCACCGTCGTGGGGGAACAGATGTCTAGCGTGCTCAACGTAGAAGACAGCACCAGCGCCGATAGGTCCGAAGTATCCCATGAATAGAGCCTCCTTCCAGCTGGTGCAGACGTCGGGCATGAGCTTGTAGAAGGCGAAAATGGCAGGCAAACGGCGGAAGACGAGGATGAGGAGGCCAAGTCCAATAAGTCGGCCCCAGGTGATGCCAGTACCAGTTGGATCATGGAAGTCTCCCCAAGGTAGAATAGCACCAATGTACATGAATCCACCGAAGTTGAGTAGTACATCGACACATGAGTTGACTTCGTCGTGACGGCGCTCAGTCTCGCGGAGAAAGTTTCCATCCCAGTTAAGCGCCATGCCTGCAACGAAGCAAGCCAAGAGATCATCAGTACCAATAAGTCCGCAAGTTCCCACAGTGAAAAGGCCAAGGGCGGTTGGGAAAAGGACATAGGATTCTTCGTCGATCCATTTACTGTAAGCGTCAGATTTTGGATGTCAAAAGGCAATGGTACAATACTTACGACTTGAGTGCAAACTTGACAGCCTTGCAAGATCCGTACCCAAGGACAGCACCATATGCGATAGACAACACAATGGTGTACAGCCAGGTTTCAACAAACCAGTTCGCCATGGCCACTCCTACGCCGCCACCGAGACGCCCAACCTCACCAGCGCGTGCCATCAAGGCATGGCCCGCATCAACTCCGCTGACTCCTTCGGCGACAGCTCCAGCTGCAGCAGGAGGGTTCTCGGCATGTTGGATCAAATATGTTGCGAGCATAAGGAAGGGAAAGCCAAAGCCATCGTTAGCACCAGCCTCGGCGGAGATGACCTCTCGCAATGGGCGAGCCACATATTTATCGGCAAAGGGCCCCTTGGCAATTGCCTGCGATAGGATTGGGTCGGTACAGGTGACACAGGAGCCGATGACGAGGGCGGTGAGGAGGGTCAAGTTGGGGATGGTGACCATGATACAGGCTGTTGTGCAAAGCCACATGACAGTCATGATGGGGAGCAGACAGAGAGCCATCTCTTTCCATCGTGTGAGTCCATATTTGGCGGGTAGTTGATAGCCAGCGATCACGAGCTGTACTCCAATCATCACTCGAGCGATGCCCTGTGGTTCAATATCAGTTATCGTTCGTGCATAGATAGGTTGGTAGTGATTTGGGGTGGATGACGTACAAGTGTGATGGCGCTGGTCTGTCCTGGCTCAGCGGAGCCCCATTTCTCGCTCTCGATGAACTTTGCTGCTATAGGTCCGAGGATGACTCCAAAGAAGACGGCGGGGACTTTTCGGGTCAGTCACTGAAGTGGTTGAATGAATGAAGTACTAACGGGCCTCGCCAAGATACCAAGCCTGCTTGATCTTGACAGAGATGATGCCATAGAGGACCATGAAAGTGCCTGTGAACTGTCAGCGGATGCCTTGGCGATAGACGAATGTCTGCCAAGTACTAACCCAAGACGCCGAGAACAATGTTCAGCTCAGACAGGTTAAGGACAGGCATCTTGGTAGAAACACTGTACCCCAAATATCCGAATATGGCGAGAAAGAAGGAGGAAGAGAAACAGAGAAAGAAAAGGGAACGAGGAAATAAAATAGGGAATAATAGAACAGAGGTCCAGCCTGCAGATCAAGAAAGGAAATTAGAACGGAACGAAAGTAAGCTAATAAATAGGATCCCATTCCCCAAGATGGCATCCGTGCATCTTTTAACAACTTGATCCCAGATCTAAGATCTGCCCGGCCGATGACCAGACCGGCCGCAGAAGCTAGCAGCTCTAAACCGCCCTGAAACAATATCTCTAGAATCAGATATATAAAAAAGATTGAGGCTGGAAGAATAAAGAGGAAGGCTAAAAAAAGACTCACTTCAGTGATGCATTGTGCGATTCCCCGTCTCATCTTGCCGTGTCTGCTTAGTTCTTGATTGGAAAGTTGGGGTTTGGGCGAAACTCTTGGCAGAGCTTTATTGTCGAGGGATGAGCTTGGCGTTGGGGATCGACAGTGAGAAATATCAGCGATCGCAATCAAAGATCGGGACTATTGACTCGGGGCTTGCTTGTTTTGCGGAGTTTTGCTCCGGCGACCCGAAGAAGGAGAGTTGATGTTAAAATAAGCATAAAATACGCGCCGCACCTGGACAGTACCTAACTAACTGCCTCTGACCAGCACCATCCAAGAATTTTCACAACACAACAGCTAGAATCATGCAGTACGTAGATAATCCAGTGCAAATCTCATAATTAGTGTTCAGTTCACATTGCCTTCCAGTATATTGATGTTATTCCCAAACGCGCGTCTAAACCAGTGAGATAAGTCATAGCTTCTTATCTCATCTCTACTTCCCGGGGAGTCGGGCATCAGTTGAAACGCGGAGTCGTCTCGGTGAGCACTTGACGCGTGGATCGTGTCACTAATCGCAGATCCCCCCGATCAAGTTTTATTCCCGTGCGACGTCACTTACGTTTGGACCTACCAAATCGTTCCAAGCTTCAAACACAAGGCTCTCAGTGCTTTTTAAGCATATGTTATTGGACCATGGCCTATCTTGTAACTAAGCTCTTGTTGGAATATCTCCGCACCCCGGCAAGACGCAAAGGGGAACCCCCTCGTTGAGGCTAAAACACGATATGCAGGCAGCACCAATACGTTATAACCTCGATTTTCATATCGAGGCTTGCAATGCGACCTGATGGACCTCCGCCTTGAATCTTGGAACCGACAACTCGGATTTTTTCCTCTAATATCTGCTACTATTTTTGAGCTTCAGATTACCAGGGCGAGTTTCTTTCACTCTTTTAATCGACGTGAAAGGCGATAGTAGACAATTAATAACAGGATCTTAGACGCTGACTTAAGAAAATTGGGTCTGACGGCTGGCTTACACGGCAGTCAACAGCGTCTCTCACTGACTCTACAACATCTCTGGTAACGGGTACAAAAAGTACAAAACAATCTATGCTACTGTCACACTCTCCAGGTCTCTTTGCTTACTCTCGTGCTCCTTTTTGCATTGCTGCGGCCAGTTTAACCGGATCGGAATAAGCTGAAAAGCTTATCTCGAGTCATTGCGTGAGCAGTTGGTAAATTGCCTGAGAGTGTCTTTGAGAACGTGGTTTCACGTTGATAAACCCAAAAGTGCTTGCATGACATGTATGACTTCAAACTGGCTCAACCAATATGGAGGGGGGGAAATAAATCTATAAGATAGTGTTGTCAAGATGATCCAGACCTTGGATTTCCTAATAGTCTATTCTGAATTTCTTTTCTTATTATGCAAGCTGAACTGAACCTCTGTCATATTTCTTTTGTTTCTTCCTCTTTGCCACATGCCCACCAGACGAATCAGTCCCTATGACAGAGTTATGGCGGACGAGGGCGTTGAAAGGCCGGTCGACAGTCCCAACCAACGCACGAAGGAATTCCGAATTGCATACACTCTGGCTAGCAATCTCCAGTGCCGTAATTCATTCAAACTCTGGCCAGCAAAGAGAGTGTCTTGAGGTTGACATCCCTGATCCAGCCAATTGTTTATGTGATTGGCAAGGTACAAGGTTCGAAACTGCAAGGCACTAACAAAGCGATCATCCAACGTGACTGTTGTACCCTTCGTCGCACTCGCTCCCGCGACCAGATTCAGATACGTCCTTTCTCTAACAGTAATAGAGAGATAAGACTTGTACAGCCATTTGTCACTTCCTTGTTGAATCAAATAAATCTACGTTAGTTGGTTGGCATTCTTACAGCCACGGGTGCAGTGGCTCGCTCGCTCGGTCATCCCTTGAATCTGGAAGTATAGCTTCAATACTGACGTCCATTGATTGCCACAACCCCAATCTTCCGTCAACGCCTCAGCGGCACATCAAAGTGCGGCACCTCCATCCATTGAAGTTGAAAACAGCCTCTTACTCTCACAACTGATGATTATTCGCTCCTATATATTGAGTCAAGCTCCCAAAGTGCAATGACAAAGTCCCTCTCCTTCGATTGCAGAGTCAGAACTCCGACATGCATTCTCTACCAACGGCATTATCGGTGTATCTATCCTCAACATATAACGTACTGATCCTGTCGCCGCAGTACCAACCTATTCGCGAGAAAGCTTTACTATCTATCTGTCTATCGCTGATGTTCCAGCTATGCAACAACAATAAAGGAAGAAGCTTCTTAGCTGCATGAATGCCGAAAAGGGAGTTTGAAGTGACAATAATCACATAGCAGCCAGAGATGGACAAATTCTGTAGCTCGCTACTATAGCAAGCTGACTTGATCGCCATCAATAAATAAATAACATATCCGTATCAGCAGATTTATAGACCAGAAGACTACATCCAGCCAGCTCCATGCAAAAAAGTCAGAAAAATAGAAACGGTAGCAGAAAGAATCCCCAGAATGAAAAAGAAAATTGCCGGGGCAGGATTCGAACCTGCGGCATCCTCTGTGAATGAATCACAGACCGATCCTCCGAGAAGGTACCGTAGAGGAGATGTTACCACTACACCACCCAGCATTGTTGTTATTTGACAGTGACTCAGTTATTTTTCAATATGACCCATAGTATGCAGCGAGGACTAGGAGGGAATAATTATGCTTCTAATGGACATAAGGGTTTAAATTCTGTGTAGTGGTTTTGAATTATTGTTGATGTTCAGTTGTGCCGAGTTGATATATCCTGTCAGACTTCAACTCTGGACAATTGCATACCTGTCTCACAAGTAGCGGGAACCTTTGGAAATAGCTAGTCTAGGTGATGTGGCTAATGATCGCTTGAACGCATCTGGTTGAGCCGCTTGCAACTCTCGTGCGGGCACAGGGTTGACACTTAGGAGCAGCTCCATGGCGTGGTATATATCGTGGAGAGACGGAGAGAAGCCCTGTGAGTGCAACTGGATAAAGGTGCAAGGTTGCTGGGATAATCGAGTAGGTTGAAAGTCGCTATCTTATCACGGCAGGAACTTATAGGACGTGTGAAGTGGGCCTGCGTAAATGGTGTTGCTTTTAGAGCGGTTAAGTAGGGGGCATTCGATCGCTTGGATATCGGAACTCCACATCAATACTCCACCTCCCTGCATCACTCATTCGAAGCGCCCGAGATTCATTTTGGTGGAATAACCATAGATTTGCATTAAGCGAGTGTTTTGGTGTGAGATGTATTGGAAGCAAGGTACGTAGAGTAGGAACTGCAGATGGTTGGTATTACTTCATCTTCCAAGACTCCCCATATAATATGACAAGTTACTGTCAACCGTCCCGTATCCATATAAAAGAAATGATTTACGTGTCTCAAAGCTGCAGTGTCTTTGTGGATCTCCCTGACGAAATGGCTTAAGTGGTCTTCAGGTACCAGGTAATCAAGGACGAAATCTATAACCTCTCAATACCAAGCAAGCATTAACAGTTGGCCCACAACCACCATCTACAAACCACACAACACATTGACGTTTAAGATATGGCTGAGTGATAATGATATGTGCCAGATTTTCTTGGTAGCGATATATTCCTTGAAGTCTCCGTTGAAGAAAAGGACGCCAATCTCAATATTACCCACAGCCTGGTGTGTCAGTGCTTGAGGGGCGCCGCCTAGTGAGTGCAAAGGAGGACAGAGAGTGATGAAGTGGATATAATTTTGTTGAATGAGTTTCTTTCCCGGGAACAGGTAAGGGAAGTTAAAGATTAATTATAAAGATCGCATGTAAATTACCATATATCAGATAGAACGTCGAGAGAATTTGGCCATAATAAGTTGGGCTATCGAGCAGTCTAGCTTCTTGCACCATGTTAGCCACCCCACAGATGGTACACTAACGTTATATACTAAAAGTCACAGATCAATCTCTAACAATAACAAAGCCGAGTAGTGTAGTGGTCTTAACACGCCGGGTCGTCCTGTCCAAGCCCGCTGGAAGTACCGGGGATGGGACGGCTTAGGAGCCCCCAGGTTCGAATCCTGGGCTCGGCACATATAATTCTTTTTTTGGTATTTTTTCGAGTTAAGGCGAGATCTATTTACTTGTCTTGGGGGCTAAGATTATTGAGCCTCAGGCCCCCACATCCCTTATAGCCTCTCCACCTGGGCCGTATATACGATCAATCAACGAGCTTTCCCATTCACCAACAATATACTCTATTTTTCTTACCGCCGCCTCGGCTGCATGTACGATGGCTTCTCGTCAAACGAAGAATAGGGCTTACATTAGGTCAGATCCACGAGTAAAGGGATCTGAATTTTACACTCGAAACCCAAATCGGAGCACCTAATCAGGGCGACTTGAACCTTGTTCAACTTCACTCAACGCGCGATATAATCATCAGTCTCGAAACCCAAAAGGGATTCAGATTTCATTGCCTCGCAATACCGATCGGAGCATTTGGAGCTGGTATTCCGCCGACCATGCAACCACATTTCGCTCATCTCCTGACTTCTGGGAGGTTATTTAGCCGGATCGCAGTTCTTACAGCCGCTCTCCTCGAAAGTGGTATATTTATATTGGAGAAAAGAGGAGGGACATATGTGCGGCGCTTCCCACGGCCAAGAGGAGACGCAGCCGCAGCAGCCACAGAGAGGAATACTTGAGTCGCAGGGCTACCATCTGTTGATCACCAGCATCACTAAGGAAGCGGTCGACGCCTCCTACGAAGGGAATCGCAAGAAGAGCCTTTACAAGCCAGATTTCATTGATTATATCTGCAAGGGAACGGAGAAAGGCTTCGAAGGTCGATATACTCCTGACATGAACCTACTTATCAATACATCTGAGTCCTCCTTTGAGAGCAAGGATGAGTCATCCGAACTTACCAGGGAGGATTTCGATGGGACACCACCAAGGTCTCCTACTTCTGACATGAACCTACTTATCAAAACATCCGAGTCCTCCTTTGAGAGCAAGGATGAGTCGTCCGAACTTACCAAGGAAGTTTTCGATGGGACACCACCAAGGTCTCCTACTTCTGACATGAACCTACTTATCAAAACATTCGAGTCCTCCTTTGAGAGCAAGGATGAGTCGTCCGAACTTACCAAGGAAGTTTTCGATGGGACACCCCCAAGGTCTCCTAATTGCACAGCAACTTGCTTCGCTCGGCATTGAACCAGCAGAGACAACTTCTCAAACCAATCGTCAGGAGCGAAGGAAAGGGAAGATACAGCCTCGTCACTCGTCTCCGCTGCATGCAATACCAGGGGATTCATGAAGAGGAAGGGGTTGAGGACAAGAATGGGGCTATAATCGAACAACGCAACGAGGAGACGATATACGGGACTCTGTACACTCGAAACAACTCTAAGGGGATTTAAATACACAATGGTCTCGAACTCAAGCAACCCGTCCTTGACGGCATCTTTTATACCATCAAAGTGAAAAATATGACTTCCTCTGAGATACTTCGATTCGCTACAATTGGCTACGCATAAGGTCTCAGGATTAAACTGGTGAAGCTTTAGATTGCTCTGTTGGATCAATAAAAGAAATAAGATATCGAAAAGTCTCAGGTTGCTGACAATACTGAGGAAAGTAAAGTGGAGGACGACGGCGGAACGGGCGCGGTCACCAAACGAGGAGACATATTGGACTGACAAGGTCATCGAATAACGCAATGAGGAGACGATATTGAAGCAGAGCCCGCTGGGTTAATCAAGCTGGTAATATACTACACGCAAGATCCGAAATTAATTGAGTAATATAATGGAATCAGATGCTGGGAAGCATCAGTTAGAAGCAAGAGGACACCTTATAGCTCTTCTAATTGAATATAGCACTTTTTTAATACTAGATGACTTAAGAATAGTTTAGGATAATCTTAACCTAAGTTTAGAAAAAGTCTTGATTACTTTATTCATATCCCTAGGTATCTGTCCTCGTCCCGCTATGAGTCTGGGTAAGTGCAGTTTTACACTCGCTCTCATACTTGAATAAGATTATTAGGGGAGAGAAGATGGCAATCGCCTGTCAGACACTTCGTAGTAGGCTCGGTCTCGTAGGTGTTAGAAAACGTGTCCCATGTAATGGAGACGGCTCCTGACATGTTTGATCTAAAGACATCTCTGTCATTGTAGCGCATCACTTCCAGCGGAACAACTCCTCAACACTGGCAAGATTGCGAGGCAGGTGTGTGTTGCCCCAGATGAAATAGAGATCACCACGGCTCATGCGGCGAAACGCGACTCTAAAGCGATTTGTCGGTATCATGGGCCACGCCAACTTCCTCACAGCTGCCAAACTCTTTCATTCCCAGCTGAGTATAGAACAGCTTGATAACTCTGATGACATACCCGGTCCCTAAACAATGCAAAGACATTATCTTTCCACAGCCCCGTCCCCGGTCCCAAAACTCGTTCTAATTCTTGAATCGGATCATCAGGGGAAAGCCACTTCCTTGAGGAAGAAAAGCAAGTAAAAAAGAAGAAGAGTGACTTGAAGCAAGGTACCCTAGCAATTATAGTATGTTTTCTCAACCCAATTGTCAACAGTCGCGTTCGCTCAATGAAATTCAAGGACAAGGCCAATGACGGTGGTGTTGGAATGAGGCAAGATCTGCAGGTCAAAAAATCCATATTCGATAAATTCACCATCGAAACTTGAAAGTTGCTTGTTGTTGTCTAAAGCCTCCGCCATAAAACGGAGGCCAAGCCAATAGCGGCGGTATTGAAATGAGGCCATATCTGCGGCTGAACAAGTCGATGTTCGCTTTAGTTCGCCACCAAGGCCTGATGGCAGTTCTTTGTTCTTCACAGTGAGTTCGTGGGAACCCGGGTAGTCAAAGCAGCCTTGCATATGTGGCTGACCTGCAGGCACTATATCCCCTCGGCTCCGCACGTGTTGGAAAATGTGTCCCATGTAATGAAGTTGTGCTTCTGACATCTTCGATCCAAGGAAATATGAGACTTTCAGTGCCATCGAGTGTAGAGACTGTTTGTAGTTATGACTGATATGCCGACTTTTGTGTTGCGTTTTTGTAGCCTGGCTGTGATGATGAGGAGAAGTATGTGTAGTGGAGTATGTAACTGATAGGTAAAACTCGGCCAGTAAGCGGAAGTACTGTAATTTGTAGTTGCAGCGTAGTAAAGAGATGGTATTGAAGTAGTGTCCTGATTCCTATATATCGCCTGTATAAAGAGATCCGATAAACCTATCTTCCTCATTTCGAACAACAGTAACTGCAACTGTAAGTCGAATAGGGATTTTCAGTGTGCTGGCTTGATGTATCTTGGTGAGATGTTGTAAGTTTTTAGCATTGAATAATCGAACAAGATATCCTTGGCGACTCAGGTATACTCCTGGTCTTTGCCTTGATCAGGTACAGGCTATCGGTGCCGATGAACAGGTTCAATTGTCAAGGATACTGCACTTGCGATCGAGGCATGCTCCTAATCTTCGCCCAATATCGGGTAGAGGCTGCCGGTGCCGATTGACAGATTCGATTCTTAAAGGATACTGTACTGGCGCATTAGGCGATGGTGAGGGTCTCATGGCACATCTCGACGACCAGATGAAAGCGTGACGGAATATGAACGGTGAGAGGGACAGATAGGAGAAGTCTGGGGCGCACTGGGCGATGGTGAGTGTCTCACGGCACATCTCGACGACCAGATGAAAGCGTAGCGGAATATGAACGGCGAGAGGGACAGATAGGAGAAGTCTGGGGCGCACTGGGCGATGGTGAGTGTCTCACGGTACATCTCGATGACTATATGAAAGCGTGCGACAGAAAGCGAAACACACAAGAGGAACTAAATATAAATGAGATTAGAGTGGGGAGGCGACTTAAAGGTAGAAGGGATACTTACTGTCAGGTTCAAAAGGGAAACAAGATCTGATTGAATCAATTGAAATGGTGGTGTTGGGGTGGGGGAGGAGGAAATACAGGACTCCGGATTGGAGATCCTGCGGCTTAAGGTAAGCCCTGGTGGCGAAGCGAGCCAGACAAGGTACCCGCATTTGACAGATCCGCCTGCCATTTCGTTCACGGCCCCGAGCTCACCAGGAGGCACGGGTTGGTGGCGATATACGACAGGTTCCTAGGGCGAACTCTGCACGCTGCTCTCGGTCGAGGAGAGGTTTGATCGAGAGGCTGGGCAACGACAACCTGATAGTGACCAATGGCGTCACGTACTACGTCCTCTGCACCAGCGCCGTGATGTGGATGCAGATCTACACGAGGACCGGGTCGCGAGGTCCTTGGATTGGGTCTACAGGGTATGCAAGAGGGTCGCGACTCCTTTCGGCAACGTCGAGCCCAGTGTCTGCTCGGGGCGACGAGGTTGAAGAATAAAGTCGAGTACAACGAGGACAGATGCATTGTAACATACCAGCTGCACGATCAGATAGTCAGCTCCAACAATGACTCCGACACGAAAATCGCCAAGCATGCATGCGTCGCGATGCCCGTCATCATGTCCTTACCTGCCATAGGATGTACGAGTTGAACTCGACACGATGTTGATGGTGAAGCCACGGCGGTATTTGGGCTTGTCGTCGGATCGGAAGATCTGAACACCGTAGATACCTATGTGAAGATTGATTGTTAGTTACCAGCCTACTTGTGAGTCGCCTATTTTTACCAGCAGTATTGGCTCCTCGATACTGTACCATTGACCTGAAGAATGCATGACACTTTCAGTGTAGGAGGTAGGTTGTGTTTTGGAGCTGTGCTCGTGGGAGTTTTGTTCCTAGCCATGATGGCGATGTCGTTGGTTTGAGGACTCGGAGAAGAAGAGGAAAGCTTGAAGAGGGGCATGCAGGAGCACCTTTTATGAAC
This sequence comes from Fusarium miscanthi, assembly GCA_014898875.1. Classification (NCBI taxonomy): domain Eukaryota; kingdom Fungi; phylum Ascomycota; class Sordariomycetes; order Hypocreales; family Nectriaceae; genus Fusarium; species Fusarium miscanthi. Next base: position 92,719 of record JAAVUA010000027.1, read on the forward strand.
AATTGTTGGTGACTGTAGCGAGAGGCCTCCATTTTGAACCCCTGATGGAGGAGGCGCGCTTTGGCGGAGCATTAAGTATACGTAGTGCAGAAGGTGTAAAAGGGCGGCCCTCGCCCGGGTACGTACCCCACCTGCTTTTGCGGATGTTGTCGTCGAGTGGAGGGCCCAGTTTCCTTCACGCTTTTCCTCCCTACATCAAGATCTAGGTAATCACCATCGCCCAGAGCGCCTACATACAGTCTCAGTCCTCGCTTTTACACATTTTCTCTCATTATGAAGATTTGCCTCAGGTAATTACTATTACTTAGTATACCTAGGGTGATCCTGATCCCAGTTCTCGCATTCTATCGCACTACGGGTACTCTATTCTCCCTTGAGTATAAGTGCTACGCGACACTATTTATCAGGGCGGGTTAGGGCGACAGAACCCAGGACGGCTCATGCTCGTCGATTCCCATGCCCTCAGCCGCGTGTCTCCCCGACTCAAGCAGATCGTTTCCCTTAACCAGCAGGATGGGCAGGGCAGGACAAGGCGTCGCCACTGGAGCAGCAACAGCGTTGCCATCCGAATCCGAGAGTACGAAGGGAACCAGTACAACGTCAAGGTGTACCACCAGCGATGCAGTAGATGCAAACAGCCCACCCGCCCGGAGCTCAAAAACCTCTCCTACGCTGACAGAGTCTCCTTTCGAATCAAGAAATGGAACGGGATCGAGGCCAACCCCGGCTGAGGACAAGCGAGCGCATGGCAACTTACACAAGCTGCACCTACACATCCGACGGGAGACAGGACAGCCAGGGCAGGTCTCAACTCTCCCCAACGGAAGATTTCACTATCGCTTTCAGCCATTTCAATACCTCTGGCCAAAGTCTCAGATAAAGATACGATCTGCTCATGACCAGCCCATTCTTCTCCTTTCTCCCTTGAGTACAGGTGCTTCACGACACTATGTATCAGGGCAGTCAGGGCGGGCAGGTCGCCAAGGAAATGGCCGCTCAGGCTAGAACCACTGAAAATGAAAGTGTCAAGATGGAAGTCACGGGCATTGACACTGATCCTGAAACCCATACCCATGCTCTCAACGATTATCCTGTATCTATAGAAACCAATGAGAGCAGAAAGTCTTTGATTTACTTTAGTGAGAGCGGGGATCTCTACCTAAAGGTGGGATAGAACCCAGGACGGCTCATGCTCGTCGATTCCCGTGCCCTCAGCCGCATGTCTCCCTAACTCAAGCAAATCGTTTCCCTTAACCAGCAGGGCAGGCAGGGCAGGTCCCAAGTGCCCCCAAAGCAAGAATCCACTATTGCTTTCAGCCATTCTTCTCCGTTCTCCCTTGCGTACATGTGCTACGCGACGATATGTATCAGAGCAGAGGAGGAGGAGTCCCACCCTCTCGACTCTCCCCAACGTGAGAAGGCACTATCGGTCACTTTAATATCTCCGACCTGAATCTCGAATAAAGATAAATACTGTCTGCTTATTACTAGCACTCTTCTCTGCGCGGCGATATATATAAGGGTAGGGGAGGAGGGTGGTCTGGTCTATCAACTTCTCCACGCGCAGAATGGACAAAAATTAAAGGACTGCCGCGACGATGAGGCATTCAAAGATGTATATGGTCAACGAGAAGATATACGACGCGTATGTCGACTCATTGATGTCGAAAGGGTGGGTTGTTGTTATATCTGTTTAGAATCGCGTTTCGTTCGAATGGGACCTACAGCTTCATGACGCCAAGCGCCATGGCGATGCTGTTTGCGACCTCTTGCCATCGGCCACCCTAAATCACCTCTTTTGTGATCAAGTTCTTGAAGTCTTAGGGCTTATTGCCAGCAATAAGGCATTGATGGTGAGTCTTCACAGAGATCTGCTACGTGACGACGGCTGGTGAAAGACGATGTGCTGTCGAAATGCCTACCTGAATTTGACTTAATTTGGACCAGATCAGCGTGCCTTGAAGGGGCGTAATCGTCGCGGAGTTAGTCAAGCCTAGTAGACTCATCTGAGAGAGAGGTCGGACGCACGAGGTCAAATCTACCCGAGGGGACTCCTCCTCCCCTGCCCTGATACATATCGTCGCGCAGCACCTTTAATCAAGGGAGAATAATAGCGGTGACGAGCAGACAGTATTTATTTTTATTTGAGATTCAGGCCGGAGATATTGAAATGACTGATACTTGGTGACAGCGAAATTTTGCGTTGTGGAGAGTCGAGAAGGCGGAAGGGTGGAAGGACGCGACACCTTTACTCAAGGGAGAAGGGAGAAGATTATCTTTATTCTAGATTCAGGCCGGAAACATTGTAACGAAGGATAGTGATATTGAATTGCGTTGGAGGGACTCGTGAAGGCGGAACAGCCATCGTGTAACTCCTGATGGCAGTCACTCATCCGACAACTCATCCTCCACCGCATAGGAGACCCTATTTCGTTGCAGACATTTGCGTGAATCGTGTTCTATAATTGTTTTGGAAAGCAAGAGGCCTCACAGATTGTGCTGGCTTGGGTAGACTTGGGAAATAATTACTCAGTCAGCACCTAGATCCTATAATGGTCTTTATTGTCTTTGGTAATGGCCTCATCGTTCTAACCCAATAATCAGGTGAGTAGAACGCAACTCGTCATATCGCTGAGCTCCTCTGAGAAAAGTAGCAGCATCAGCACCCACCGCTGCTGCCACTCCTCCTCGCTAGGGCTGCAGGGGCTGCAGTTGACATCCATCCGTCGGCCTGATCATCTTTGACTTCCTCTTTCCTTTCGTGCACATCTCGTCGGCTAGATCAACAATCACATCCAATTGCTTTAGAGATTCGGGAGGTCCAGCACTGAAGAAAGTATCTGGCCGCAGTCGTAGACTGGAAATGCCCCGTGTAGAATGATCATATTGCATTCCTCTCTAGAGCAACGATAACATAGGTCTGTCCTTCTCCTCCTCCTGCTTCTCCTGCTTCTCCTGCGGCTGCTGGGGCTGCTGGGGCTGCTGCGGCTCTTGCCTTTACTGGGAAATCCGCGCTGACACTTTCTGGGGATATCGTCGAGTGCCGCTGGTTCTGATGTAAACCCGATACTTTCTGCGGATGTCATCGAGTGCCGCTGGTTCATCCAATGCAACAGCTCTAGGGAGAGTAGGGTGTGAGTAATGGGGAGGTGTTGATGGATAGGCGGGCAGAGGAGGGAGAGGAGCACGCTTCTCGTAAACAGGTGCCTGGTGGTAGTGTGGGTGAGGAAGACCTGGGTGGCCGGGGTGAGGTGGAAGTAGCTGAGGTACACCGCGAGGTAACGACGTGATCCAGGAAATGACCTCCTGCGGGTAATCGAACCACTCGTGCCTGGCTCTTCCCCTGCCCTGAAACATGTCGTATCGCAGCGCCTTTCCTGAAGGGAGAAGGGGGGAGAATGAGCTGGTAAAGAGCAGACAATATTTATCCCGGTGCGAGATGCAGACCGGAAATGTTGAACTGACTTATAGGTACTCGCGGTGGATTCTTGTGTTGAGAAGAGTTGTGAAGGCGGAACGGGGCTGGCGACAGGCACGTTCGAGATCGACTTCCCGGAGAACCTGGCCAGGATATTTTTGGAGTCGGGGTAAACATGTTGGGTTATGTTGATGTTGCCTCTGTGATGGGAGTAGCGGGATCGGTGGAGGTGTCGTTGTGGTATGGGCAGGCAGGCTTGTTAGGCTCAGTGGGCTCGGAAGCGGGCTTAAAGGGGTGCTAAGACTTCAGAAGAGGACGCGGACGCCAAAATAAACCTAGGCTAACCTACCTAAGTCTTGTCATCACTTAGGATCGAGGTCCCGAGCTTTCTTCCCCCCTAGGTGGGCTCAGTAGGTCCAGCGGGCTCGGCAACAAGGGAATCAGTGAAAATAGGCCCGACCGGAGATGAAGAGGTATCTTTCGTAGCAGCATGCTCAGAGTTGGAGAATCCACTCAAGTTCTCTTTGACGGCAGCCTCGAAGCCAGGCCTCGGAAGTGGGTTCAATGACGTGCTCATAGATGGGCTGAGTAGGTCCACCGGGCTCAGCGCTTAGGCCGGTACCTGACTGACCGACGTCGGCGTCGAGATGAAAATTTTGGATGATAGCCTCAGTGATTGGAGCAGAGGGCCTAGTGGCATGTGGTAAGGGCAGACAGCCTTGTTGAGCCAGAGCTCGGACACAAGCTTGGACCGCTCATCTTAGTCATTCTTGTGTCGACAGAGCGAAGAAGAACAGACTCCACAATCTGCTGAGCTGCGAGGCCGTTGCCGACTTGGTGCTCATGGGGAGTGCATTCCGCGCAGCGGGCCTTGGCAACATCGCCGAGATTGATTCATTTGGTGAGGATAGGGGCAGGCAGCCTTCTGTTTCTCCAGTAGTGTGAAAATCAAAGCATGCTCAATCACCGTCAGTCATAAGAGTTGGTATTAAGAGAGCGATGTAGTGCCTCTTTCCCGGTCCGAGTGGATGACGTGAGAGCAGGTTTGGGAGCTCGCTCTCACCTGAAAGCCACAGACTGGCCACAGCGGTCACACCGGCTCCAGAGCCCTAGTTCTCACCATGTCGGGGAGGACCACAATCACACTCTGTGTTCTGATCCCTCTTGCCCGTGCCTGGCTTTCGATTATCATTTCCGCCATTTACTTCGGCTGTACCGCGTGCCTCAGCTGTGTTGACATTGATCGCTGCATCGCTGGTGGTACCCTCGGATGTTGTGCCGGTTCTATCGGTAGTCTTTTCTCCTGATGGTTTCTTTTGCCAAATGTGATCTCAGAATGAACAAATTGATCTTCTGATACAGTCTGAAGGCTGTTACCGCGATCGCGCGAAGCGAGGGCATTATCATGAGCGCAGGACTTATGATGGTTCCCTCATTAATGTTCATCAAGACATTTGTAGTATTAGACTGTGGACAGGAAGGATTCGGAAAGTTGAGAACTAGCGGAGGTAAGAAAGCCATGTGACTCGATTCTAATGAGAAAATGTATGTTAGTTAGAATAATTTCTAGCTCAGTTTAGTATACCTTTTGCCAAGTGTCTTTTGATACCTTATCTCAAGGTCTGATATTTTCTTCTCCCCGAGGCCTTCAACCTCGAGTTTATATAGCGATCCTGTTACGGAATTAATGGGAGATTTGCCTTCTAGGCTTCGTTGATGAGAGCGCGACAGGTGGTGGAGGCTTTCTTTGTCGGCTTTGATGGGAGTGTGAAGTGTGGCAGGTGTTGAAGAAGTCCATGTTGTGGGGTAGGAATGTAGTTGAAGGCGGGGTACCTTGATTGGCTCGCTCTGCCATCGGCGCTAACGTCAGCCACGGGGAGATAAGGTGATAGGAGCCAGAATGGTCGTACTCTCATGCTAATCCGTCACGGAAGATCGAGCCATCTCCCAGAGGAGTACGGCCACACACAGAGCTTAACCACTCCGTCAGTCGCGGGCCCGAAGTGAAAGAAACAGAGATTAATAGGGGTAACAGCATAAACTGCTATAAAATGAATACCTATGTTTATCAAAGGCGAGCGACGAGCCTCGAAAATTCCAACTTAGCCAATTTAACGTGTCTTCAAAGCTCACATCTAAACCCGCTTCGGAGCGGGTTGCTGGTCGTCACAGCATCTAAAACAGACATCCAGCATGCGTCATTTTCCCAAGCAGTTCCACTGCGTGCTTCCCTATACAAAATACCTTTACTTCTTCTATCGCTATAAAGTAACGCAGATAACTAGCAGATCTGAGCCTTATATTCGTTGCTGATATGGCCCTCGCGGGGACTACATTTAATACAGCGGGCTTTGATATCAGCTGGGAGGTTAGGGCCCTTGGTGGGGATTCTGTGAGTGCCCCTACTAGGTCTGATTACTATAGATTAATGTAACTAATAAACGTATATTGAATAGGGAGTTATCTAAGTTATTAGCAGCCTGATGACTGTTTATGAAAATTATATAATCAAAAGACGAATAACATCCGGGGGAGCGTCCCCGTTGTGCATACCGGGAAGGCCAAGTGCAAGAACAAGGCGAAGAAGTCGCCGGAGGATGACGAGGGACTCGAGTCGGCGACAAACAAGTCGTTTACGAAGGAGCCTGAGACCAGAGATGGGTCATTCGGAGTCACGAAGCTCTCCCAATTCGGCCAGATGATTGACTCTATGGACAGGACCGTGAGTCAGCAGATCATTGTCATAAATACTATTAATAGAGATATATCAGGCGTAATGATGCTATAGGGGCAGTTACATTGCTTGAGACGCCGCCGAATCTCTCGTGCTCACATTCCATGGCGCCAGGCGTGCTAATTGCCAAGGAAAACATTGTCGACGATGCCGCCCGAGGCAAATGCATCTGCTTCTTCGGCACTTGTGGCATTATCAAGAGGCGCCCTGAAAGGGAAGACATAGCCACACCACGATAACCGAGGGATCAACATGTGGAAATTGAAAATCCGACAGCTCATAGGATTCGATGAGAAATCAATACTTACCTGAGGTACTGGGTCCCCTGATGCCAACCGAGTTTACCTAAACATTTGCTGCTCACCTAACTTGCGTTTCGTACAACACAAGACGCGTTTTACCCCATTTTAGCCGACGCCTTCGCCTTTCTCAAGCGCAACTTCTCAATCAGCTGCATCGGAATCCAGCACAACAATCTAGTAGGTGCATCACCAAGTTTACATCCATTTTTATAATCTTACACTCACAATTATCGCTGATAACAGCAAGGACAAGTCACTTTCAATTGAGAAGCCCAAGCCTAGCCCAAGAGCGACAGGAGCAGGTGGAGTGGAGCAGACTCATCGAAGAATTCCAGTGCAGCAAACCTCATACGTCAACCGCAAGTGGAACAGGAGTAGCATTTGAGAGTACAAGAGCAAATAGTAGAGGATTTACTCCCCACAAACACCAAGTCGGCAATGGCCTCATCGTACCACATCGACACCACCGATCCGGCTGCTCCCATCACCAAATCTAAGGTATCAAATATCACCCAAAACCTTCATCTCGACGCCAACGCTAGCCATTCTGGCACCGGTCTCGCCGGTGAGCACGCTTCCCAGTAGCCAGACAGGGATTTTTCCAGTCAAATGGTACCATAGTGAGAACCCTGTGCGTGGCAGAAACACAACATAACCATTTTACATGTCGCAATTTCAGTCTACAACTGCAGCCAGTTAGTTTCGTCATCGCCGTATGTGTGGCGCTTCCCACAGCCGCAGCCGCCGCAGGGACAGATTCCTGTTGTCGCTGCGTCAGTCAGCAACAACATCTATTACAACTAGATCTAGGACCGCTTCAAGTTCACGACCTATATCTGTAAGCTGTCGTACCAGAGTGTCATCCGCTACATCTACCTCAGATCGCAAGCCTCTCATGGAGAACCCCAATACCGTCAGCGCGTGGAACTTCTCGGTCAACAACGCAGCTCCGGGCATCGGGAACCTCATCTGCAACCCGCCGGGGTACTCATGTACCTCCTCGGTGGCGGATTTCGAGGCGTGCACCACCGAAGACAAGTCATCGAATTAGATGTCAGATAGTGTTAGCTTGATGAGGTGCAAGAACCCTACGCTTGTAGGCAGGATATCGGCAAGGAGGAACAAGGGGAAAGACGGTTAAAGGCTCACACATCATCTTACTCCCCATCAAATCTCACTAACTCTTATCCCTCCCCTTATATATACCTACTCATTACATCTCACACCTCTTTCTCAGCTCCATCATCTGCACGAGCATGAGGACCAACATCGGCCCTTCTTGAGAGCGATCAAGCCCGAAATGTGAAACGTACTCGTCGACTCCCCAAGGACGAAATGGCCTCGTTTGTTAATTGGCTGGACACCGTCAAGCTCAGCAACGCCGGAGAGAAGACGTCGAATTCGAAGATAGTCCTCGTCGCGCTCAACGGCTACTGCTTCGACCACATGCACCTGATCAGGGTGATGATGGTGAAATCCGTGGATGTCCTTGACGTCTACCTAGTGGACGCAGTCGTCCACTTCAAGCTCCTCAAGAACAAGTACGAAGTCGGCGAAGCTCAACTACTTCCGTGACAAGTACGTCCCTTGGGTCCACCACGCGCACCCCAACGCTGACAGCGACGCCCAAGTCATCATACACGTGGCCAACAACCCGTCACCAACTCGATCAGAAACATCAGCGATGGCTTCAGCAAGATCAGCACCAACGTCGAGACGCAGTCCCGTACCCCCATATTGCAGCGGTCTGCATGAACCAGAGCAAGTTCTTATAGCTCAGGGCCAACCCGATCTTGGACCCCAGGTCATCAGCATTGACACTTAATAACACGCTTTCCGGGATAGGGACAGCAATATCGCACTCAACAATCATCATCGTCTCCCCCCTGGCAAACCTAAAGTAGACCCCCATAATACTCAAGGTTATCTCTATAGATCACAAGTGACTGAGGTTCGGGACCTATATCGAGATGACGAGATACCCCTTCGATATCAATAAGTCGACATCTGCGTTATACATATTCTCGTTGACCATGTATATCTTCGACTGATTTATTGTCGCGGCAGTCCTTTACGTGAGCTTCTTGTCAGTCGCACGCGTGGTGGAGTTGATGGAGTAGACTTCCCAGCCAATGTCTAACTCCTGATGGCAGCCACACATTCGACAACTCGCCCCCTACCGCGTAGACGACGTTGTACAACCCGAGCTAGGCGATGAGCGGCCGGTCTGCGACCACCATCGTCTTCCAGAACCCATCATTAGGTAGGAGATCTCTGTGGAGACTCATCATTAATGCCTTATCGTCGGTACCAAGCTGAGACTTCGCGGCCTTAGTCACGGAAGAGGCGATTTGGAGTGGCTGGCGGCAAGAGGTCGCATAGCGTCGGCTTGGCGTCTGGCGTCATGGTCTCCCCTTTGTCAGGCGGCATAAGGTATGACATCCAGTGGTAATCTTTCAACTCTCACGTAACTCCAGATCTAGCAGGTACTCTCGTCTCTTACAGGCATTTCACATATATGTCACGCCAGAAATCAACATGTAACTATAATCGGGAAGCAGTAATAGGTTTGATAGTGCTAGCTAGATGTACAACTGCTTGATCGACTCCAGAATATCGTCTCCATCCTCAACGGGGAGTAAGTTTCCATTCCTATACCATCGGTCCGCGTCTAGGGGCGACATATACTCAAAGGCCAACAGCAGGCGAATCATGTAGACACTGTTCTTGCTGGCGTTGTGAGCGATCTGGGCATTGGCGCGACGAGGATTTTGTCTCGGTTTATAGAGACCAAGAGAAGCCATGATAGGGAGACATGACGGGATGGTAAGAGCGTTAGTGCCGATCAAAGGCGAGAACCGCTTCATCTTCCAGACTTCGACGCCAGGACGGGTAAGCCAGTCAAGACCCCAGCCGGCAAGAGTCGCTTCCACGGGCTGACGGTCCCAGACGACAAAGATGATCTTGCGGTAGTGACCTTCCTGTGTGACGCGTTGTTTGTATATCTTTTCAAATCGCGCGGAAAGAGACGAGACCAAGTTCATCTCAGATACTTCCACTACATGCCCTTCTTGAAACTGGTGGGGGTGACTGGGTTCGTTGACGGCACAATCGTGGTTCCAGTGGTCGATATATTCGGAGACCAGGACGCGGGTTGAGTGAATGTGTCGATGTAGGGGTACACCAAGACTTGCATAACGTGGGGGTGTTGACTCTTCACCAGTGAGACAGATTGTGTCAAGGACTGAAAGCCCGACTTCACTGACAGCGGGAGCAGCGAAATCTGTACCATGAAAAATGTGATTGCCAGGGTAAGGGTACGCCTTTCCACGACAGACGAGACCAACATCAAGAGAGATGACGACAGCACTAACAAAGCCAGGCCCGTTGACGTACATCTGTTGCGCTGCATTCTAGACAGGAAACAACATCTGGCCATGAGAGCTTGGTGGGGTCTGGACATTTGAATCGCCAAGTCCCAAGATAGTGTAGTCGTAGTCCTGTAGACCGTGCTGAGCAAGGGTGTTCATGGGGTGCAATCCCCGCTTCCAGGCAGAGGTGGAAAACGCTAGAACAGACATGGCTAAATACACTTTATTAGAGGTCGACGATGTGACAAGAGCGAAATAAACTAACCGGAAGAAGAATAAGAATATCAAGAATGGTCGGGATAAGGGAAAATAGCGGACCAGAGAGGGCTGTGACGAGAGAAAACGACGATATGGGCAAGCTGTCACCCGTCAGTACGGCACATAAAATCTCAACCATGTTTTGAATACATACACAACGAGAATTATGATGTGAAAATGGATAGACTAGACACAGTCGCAGAGATAAAATACGTGAACGAAAAGAGAAATTCGGGGGAACACGATGGGCGAAAGGAACAGCCAGGGATATGCTGAAAGATTCGTCGTCGCAAAGAAAGAAGAATTGGAGTTGGGATGCGGGGTCATGTTGTGCTCCGATACGAAGGATCTTCGTGAACCCCACTTAGGGTAACCATACCGTCAGCTCAAAAGGGAATAGCCTTGCCGAGGTTTTTCCTCCAACCTGATGGGAGACCCAGGCTGCTGTGGTGGGTTGCGCTAGCTCAGACTGGCAGCAGCGTCAATAAGCTGCTCACTCCTGCTTCCTGATTTCTTGTTTTATCACGAATAATGTCATCAGTACGATCTTACCTTAACATCTCTGCGCCAATTCTAACCATATCCCTCGCCTTCTCATATTTCAACATGACTTATCCGAACCAATATCGATTTGCTTGTTGCCAACTCCCGATGAAGTCAGCATTTCCACCAGCCGTTGGGCCCCCGGCAATTCCCCTTCCAAATCCTCCCAGCCAGCTGTGGTCAAGGACAATGAAAAGGTACAGGATCAGGATCAGGATTAGGAACATCCTGGACCCCAATAAATCGGCATTTGTACCAGCCGCTGGGCCCCCGGCAATCCCTCCCCAGGTCCTCCAAGCCAGCTAAGCCAGCCGTTGAGGTAAGTGACAATAAGGTTGGAGAGGATTAGGCCACCCATAACGGATGTCGAGTTAGGAGACCGCAGCCAATTTTCAGCCAGGTGACCTGGGTTTGAGTATGGCATATCAAATCCCTGAACAGAGATTGATGCGTTTTTGCCAAGAAAGACTTCGACCCAAGTCATGTGCTTCTTGCAGGATATCTCTCAAGAACATCTTGGACCCTGACGAAGTGGGCGTTTCCAGCCGCCGGGCCCGTGTTCAATCTCTGCCATCAACACCAAATGGCGCAAGGACTCTTTAACCTCTCCCTGAGAACGGTATACTCACATCTACTCCCTCATTTCAATTACAGCCTATGATACTAATTGCAGCACTCTTCTCTCAGAAGTCAAGAATATCCTGGACCCCGACGAATTGGGCATTTCCACCAGTCGCTAGGCCCCTGGCAACTCCCCCTCAACTCAGATCAGGGGTCAATAACATCCTGGACCCCGACGAATTGGGCATTTTCACCAGCCGTTGGGCCCCTAGAACTTCTCCCTGTGACAGAATCTTACTATACTGCACCTGGTCCGTCGATGGCATGTCCATTCCTAGACCAATTCGGAAGGCATGCATGACTGGGCCAGGCTTGGGTTCCTTAGTCAAAATTGACTTGTCATTGGCGCGCTCTTGTTTCTGCTCGGCCGCCGACCAAGCCAGCTGTTGAAGTCAAGGACAATAAAAGTAGAGAGGATCAGGAGCAGGAACCGACTCCTGTTATCGCTGCTTCCCGACGTGCTGTCAACTTCTCATACGATCCAGGCACTCTGTCAAAGTCCCCAACTGTCAGACTATATACTATACATCCCGCTATACAAAGCTTTTTAAAATATTCCTTAAGATCAGGCCTTAGCTCTAGTTCTATGTGACTATGCGTGATTTTCTTGATATCTGCCTCACTGGCGAAGGAGTATGGTTCCTGGATGCCAGCGAGCCAAAGCATGCGATAAAAGAGAATCAGTAATTAACTAGTGGCCATAACTGCCCGATTATTATTCCCATGATCCCCAGAAAGCCTAGGGAGTTGGAAATAGCAATACCATCCTGTTCGCCTTGGAATCATCGACAGTCCTTACGGGCCACTTCTTTAATGGGCTTTTGAGCCACAACCCTCCACCTAGACTCGGTCCTGTATGATATAGACCCGATACTTTCTGCGG
>JAAVUA010000028.1:0-100689 GCA_014898875.1 Fusarium miscanthi
CTCCCGCCCACCCCTCTGAGTCTTCTACGTCTGCTCCCCTCGCTTTTATTCCCTTCTTCTTCCAATTCCCCTCCATCACCAGCTCGACTCACCCGCAACCAACTCACAACACTTCGCCCGTCTCATCACGACCGGTTCATAATTTTCAAGAGGCCATCCAGAGCCTTCATCCTCAACCAATATCAATAAACTCAGCCTTTCCATGACCATCGATCAATCATATCCAATGACCATCATTACGTTCAAGATCACCGCTTTCACCCTTTAAACCCCACGGGAGCGCGCGCGCAAGCGAAGAGCTAGCAGTCGAGAGCGAGAGCGAGAGTCATAATTTCCTACGAATCAGACGATATTCAACCATCGTGCTGTCGGGCCCAGCCTAATTGTCCGATTTCCGATCGCAGACTTGCCGTCGTCCTTAGTCGCCTCCCAAATTTAGGAATCGCGACTTGACTACGTCGAGATGCCCGGTGCAAACGTAGCAGTCCTCCCGCCCCCTGCGGCCTCGACAGCGTCTTCGCGAAAGGCCTCGCTGGCACCCGAACGTAAATACAAGTGCCAGTTCTGCAACAGGGCCTTTAGCAGGAGCGAACACCGAAGTCGCCATGAACGATCACGTACGTGTACCACCCGTCAGCCCTCAAGCCCTGATGCCAACCCTTCACCCCGCGACCCCTCTTCGCCTGGCCATAGACTAACTCATTTACAGATACCAAGGAGCGTCCTTTTAAGTGTATGAAGTGTAGGAGTACTTTTGTCCGCCGTGACCTTCTTCTCAGACATGACCGTACCGTTCACGCCAAGGACGGCGGCGTACCTCTTCACAGCGATGGCAAACGCCGGGCCGGTCCCAAGACTCGCGCTGTCGGTGCCCCTTCAAAATCATCTATCGCTATTGATACTTCAACCCTGGAGCAAATGGAATCTGGTGCTGACGGCATCTTCGACGTTGAGACTGCTGCCATGCTTGTAGCCGATCTGCATCACAAGGCCACCGCCGCTATGCGCGAAGACCACTCGTACGAGGACAGTCCATCGATGACTTATTCACCCCACAATGCTTCTGCTATGGAGTCTACTGTTACCTACCCTTCTGGCGCCATCGCATTACCTCAGGTTCAGTGGGATGGCTTCATGTCTCAATCAGTCGCCGAGCCCAAAGCCCATTCGATAACGTCCAGTGCATCCGGGTCATTCGAGTCTCAACCTTCTTTCGCCAGCGGAAATACCCTGCAAGCTCATTCAAATCAGCTTCCCCCTATTAGCGGGCAGAACTGCAATGGCCTGGTACCGGCTCTACAGTCCATGATCAACTCATTGCCCAACTCTGCCGCTGCGCCGCCATCTCCATGGTCGTCAGAGTCATCCAAGCCTGGATACAAGGCCCCTGAAGTGATGGGGGATGATGAGCGCAACGCTATCCTTGACAACATTCGCAGTGCCGACAGTGAGCATGCCATTCCTGAGGGTTTTCGCCTACCAGGCCTAGGTTCATTGAATCGGTACCTTTCAACATACTTCGGTCTATTCCATCACCATTTGCCTTTCTTGCATCCTGCTTCATTCCATCCCACCAAGGTCTCACCCCAGCTTTTGTTAGCAGTTCTTAGCATTGGCGCTCTCTATGCTTTCGACCAAGAACAAGCATACATGCTCCACATTGGCTCCAAGGTTCTGGTTAACCAGTTCCTACAAAGTAAGGAGAATTTCAGCTCCCGAAAGTGTCCCCTGTGGACCATGCAGAGCAACCTCCTCAACATGATCTTTGCTAGCTGGAGCGGTGACCCTAAGGGCCTGGAGTGGACTTGTTCAATTAAGAGTCTGCTCGCCAACATGGTCGCTGGTAACAGGTACGAGCTGAAGCTTCGCCAAGAAGCTCGGTCAGGTGCAAAGCCCACTCGTGCTGAGTGGGTAGAAGACGAGGGCTGCCGTCGTACATACTACGCTGTCTACATCTTTTTTGGTCTTTTGACACTTACATACAACCACACACCGGCCATCAGTTTTAGCGAGTTTGAAGATTTACAGCTTCCTTCCACCGAAACGCTTTGGAACTTGCAGGTACCGGACGAGGCGGCATGGCAAGAACATCTAGCAGCTTCCACTACCGTAACCTTTATGGAGGCTCATGACAACCTTTTCCAGGGCGAGACGCTTCGATACAGCACATTCGGCACCCGCGTCATGATCAACGCTTTGTTTCTCGAGGTCTGGTATCACAAGCGCAGTCCCGAAGCACTGCAAGACGTGGTCACAGAGTACAAGTTACGGCTGGCGCTGGAAACATGGGAGAAGTCCGTCGATATGTGTGAGGCCGAGGCCTTTCCTGTACCGATCAGTGCTCCCCACAAAGGCCATCCTTTGATCTTCAATGCGAAAGCCATGTACCGTAATGCTCGTGCCCGCCTGGAAGTTGACCTCAAGGCGGTCCAGGAAGCGCTTCGCTACCATGAGTCCTATGAAGTTGCTGCTGCGATGACGCATGCCCGGGATCGCGTGAAGCGCTCGAGTGAGATGATCAAGGTTATTGAGGAATGCTACAACTGTCTAGAGACTGTTGTCTCTCAAGGAGTTAGATGGATCGCCCGTGTATCGCCTACCAACTGGAGCGTGGAGCATGCACTCTGCGGAATGGACCTCATGATTATTCTATCGCTGTGGTTGTATCGTCTGGAACATGACGAGGAGCCCGCGACTCAGGAAGAGATGTCCATGTACAACAAGGTTCGACAGCTTCTTGTGAAAGAAATTGATGAGAACTACATGTCTCAGCTGAGCGCAGTTGTTGCACGACTCTGGGGCTCAATACTCGATGAAGTTGTTGTTTGGGGGTATGTATCAACGGTGCAAACATCTCTCAGAATTGCATTGCTAACACAGCACACAGCATGACACGACTTATGGGCGACGCCTTCAAATTGCATTCTCAGGCCCTCGTAGGGTACGTCGATGATCCTGAAGCATCCTCAAATGTCTCGACTCCCTCGATGATCTCGCAGGGGGCTGATGAGGATAGCGTGTACTAAAACTAATTAGCCATGACTGAAATGACTTTTCCCTTTGTTGCCCTCAGGTCGGTTCGGGCTTTCCTTTTCTCCTAGGCATATACCTCTCTGCTTGATTATGTTTGGTTTTGGTTGTGGGTTAATTCGTTCCTCTCTGACTTTGTCGGCTCCGGCGCGAAGGGCTCGGAAGGGAGTTGGACTCGTCTCGTTTCCTATGAATTTGTTTCCGCAGTCTCCTTATGGTTGTCATTTCATTATCTCCTTGGCGATACCCGAGACAGGGCGGGTAATCGCAATGTCCAGTCTACTGCAGTTTCATCATTGCAAGTCTATTGTTGTTATTGCTGGGCACTTGAAATGCGTTGTTGTTTTTGTTTACGTCTCTCTCTCTCTCTCTTCTTGTTGCATGGTTACAAAGGGTCAAACGGCATTAATTGGGGTCAAGGAAGGGGATCGGGAAACGGTTTTCGCATTGGGCTTGTGCCCCGGACAGAGGGAACTGGATCATTTGCGTAGTGACAGCGCAGGCTAATGACTGCGATGGCAGGACAGTTGGCAGGTCCAAGATGGCTGGTGTCGCCTTCTACTTCCCCTGTTCTATATGCTATGGCACCTTTATTGTTTTCGTCTTATAATATTTTTGCGTGTTTCTTTCTGCCGTTTTACAGGCAGTTCTCAACACTCGGTTCGGCCTTGGTCTACTTCGCATGGTATGGCATTGCTCTGCTTTGCCTCTTGTTCGATTCTTCTCCTATTTACTTTTCACTTATTTTTTGTCGAATTGTTCAGTTTGGTTTTCAGATACCTTGTTCGATATACAGATTGTTTCTTTTGTGGCCAAATGACGGCAATAGCATGATCTGGCATGTCCTGGGAACCCCTTTTTGGGCCCACGACGCAACGTCGCATACCGTCAAGAGGAGGCTGGCCCATACTCGTGTATAGATGAATAGTGTTTGCTTTGAATAATCAGCACCTGTCAAAACATCATATCTTGTTCTTTGTTAAGTCTGTGACATGTTGGAAGCGATCAGTTCCCGTTGCTAAAGAGAATTGTACAGGAGTCGTAGTCAGACCGAAGGCGGCATCATCATCATCATCATCATCATCAACAACAACAACAGAGAAATGGCCTCTCGTGCCCTCAAACATACCTACCTTTGGTAAGGTATTGCCTACAACAGCAAAATACCATATTTAATACGACATCATCTTTCTCACACGCATGCATACCTAGGTAGGTACCCTGCCCATCGAAGTTTCCCTCGGGCCATTGGAGAAGGCCCTCCCATGAACCGTCCAAGCTCTAAAGCAGGCACCTCCGATGAATTATTTGAGGTTGTCCAGTCCAAGTATATGAACCTGGACCTGCGATCTCAACTAAGACTTACAACTCAATGTCAATGTTGAAATACGCTCGTCACAGCCAAGAGAGTCAATTCTGTTAAGACCCAATCACTTCTATTTCCATCATGATCTTCCCTCTTACACACCTTCTTGTGACTGCCCGTCTGGTTTCCGGAGCATGCGAATGCGGTTACTCGATCAAAAATCCCCAAGGCGATAGCCCAATAGTGTTCACCGATCGGCTGGAGACCAAGTTCAGCCATCTACACAACATCTCTGAGGGGCACGATTGGGTAGCTCAAAACTTTACAGTATCGGCCGCAGATGGTAGGGGCAACTTCAGCAAAGCCTTCCTGTCCACCAATGTCAACACTCGTGGAACAGAGTCTGGGGGTGATTCTGGGCTCGAGCTACGTGTAAGAAGCGTAGTCAACAAGGACGATGCGATCCCGTCCAGCGAAGTCGATACAGCGAGACTCGACCTTCACTGGGGATCATTCCGAGCAGGAATGAAACTGACGGACGTCAAGGGCACCTGTGCCGCTTTCTTCTGGGCGAGTAACCTGATGTCAAGAGCGATGGGAGAAACTGACCAGTGAGCAGTATTTTAACGATACTCAGGAGATCGATATCGAGTTCCTTTCTCAAGAGTTTGATCACGATAATAGTATATACCCTATCAATCTGGTTGTTCAGTCCAGGAAATCCTTGGAGGCTGGCTATGATGCCAGCAAAACCGGCAATTTCAAACGAGCCAGGCTAGACTTCGACCCGACAGGCGCCTTTCACGAGTATCGCTTTGACTATCTTCCAGGACAGGTCCTATTCTACGCTGACGGCAAACTACTCGCCCGCATGAAAGGAGGCGACATGCCTTCTTCTGGAGGCCATTTGATTCTTCAGCACTGGAGTAACGGCAATCCGCTATGGTCAGGGGGGCCTCCAAAAGAGGATGCCACAGTCACTATCAGTTATGTCAAAGCTTACTTCAACTCATCAAACAGTGAGCGCCAGTCGCAACTGGTGCAACAATGTCACGAATCATCAGAGGAAACTTCAGTGTGTCCGCTATATGATTCGGATAATGATGAAATCGGCAATGCAACTGCTAGCGCAAGGAGAGTCGCTCAAGGAAACTTTGCCTGGGTCTTGATTGTTGGCCTGATAATGCCCTTTCTGTAGTAGTGAGCCACGTTTCCTCAGTGGTGTGGATGGGTGCTTGATTAGCTGCTAGGAGTTTGAGGGCTTGGAGCCGTGATTGGAATCGATGTTTCGTTATGCAGACTGGAGAATTTGGAGTATTCAAAGCATGTAGTATTCCGCTCAAGAAACCCCTTTTTTAACACTTTCGAGATGTTGGTTGTTGGGAAACCTGGAATCAGTGAGTGCTGACGTAGTCGAATCAGAGCTTCAAATCTCCCCTCCCTTACCTTAGGCATTGTCTCAACTTTAGGTACCTTCCTGGCAAGAACCCAACAAAACTGGGCCTGAATCAAGGCAGAGGCAGCTTTTCAAGGTGAGGGGGCTACAGATGAATTTTATAAGTAACAGATGTTTCCTTCGGTAAAATTGGCCAACCTGCTATCGTATCTACGATACCTTTCACTACCATTCATCATATTATCCCGGTACCTAGTGAGCAACACTTTGCAAATATGCCTACAGAACCTTTCCTAGACATTATCTTCGCCAATCATACAGACTCCGAGTCGATCTTTGCACACGTCACAGGTAGAGATGAACAGGGCGTTTTAATTCTCCTCGCAGACGGAGAGACGGTTCATCGGCCAAAGTCGCCGTCTGAAATATTACAGCCCGTCGGTGCAGACATCGCTATTCCCGTTGGAGGACCAGGAGCTCGAAAGAAAGTGCGGATACCGCATATCTTTGGAGGGCGAATCTGGTTCTGTAAAGACAAACCACTCACATTTCTTATCAACCCAGGACCAGCTGTGGTTGAACCGTCTGTGACGAATCCAACTGATCCCAACTTTGACGCTGATTGGGGATTCTGCGAGTTCACCTACAATAACGATCAGCTGTATGTTAACGTGTCATATGTTGACTTCGTAAGCATTCCGATCGGTCTGGAGCTTGAGAACGAGGCAGGCCAAGTCACGCGTGTTCCGGGCATGCCCAAGGATGGGCTTGGTCAGGTCTGCGAGGGTTTGAAGCGTCAGGGCGGGAAGGACGGCGCAGGCTGGGACAAGCTTGTGGTCAAGTCCAAGTCTGGCTCCAACCTCCGAGCATTAAGTCCAAACGCCGGTGCAGAGTTACATCCAGACTTGCTGGAGAACTACTTTGCGCCAGAGATTGACGCGGCGTGGAAGCGCTACGAGAAGGAAGACATCGAAATCAACACGCAGGCAGAATGGGGCGATGTTAGGGGCCGCGTCCACGATGGCAAACTAGTGTTCGAAGACGTTGGAAAGGACAAACTCAGCTTCCACTTTGAGAAGCCATCTACGCGGGACATTGTGTCTTGCAGCACGGGACCGTTTGCGGGCGGCCCGGATGTGACGCCGGCGCAGCTCAACGTTGGAGCCCGGATTGCGGCGGCGCTGAACCGGACGACGTTATCGAGCAACTCCCGACAGCCCGAGGGGGAGAAGGTTGAAGAGTATTACCGCAAAGGAGAGGGAAAGACAAATCACTACTCTAGAATCTGTCATGAGGTTACGCTCGAGGGGAAGGGGTATGCGTTTCCGTATGATGATGTTGGTGCATCTGGGGGAGTTGATCAGAGCGGATTCTTGAATGATGGGAGGCCAAAGGTCTTGACTGTCCACGTTGGGGGACAGTAAAAGAAGCAGACTGCGAAAATCGAATGGAAATAATTACATTGATGATCAACAGCTGCCAGGTCTCGTCAAGCTTAATCTGCCGAGAATAGGAACGGGCTCAGTCGAACGAAGTGCTACCTAAATTAACATGGCACCCTCACCAAGCTTTATCATGTATGTAAGACATGCGGTTGTGGCTGTTAATAGCATCTGCCACAGCCGCAATCAAGGAATGAAAGGGTTGCATAATGATCTTGACTTGTGACGCTGAGGGCCTCAAGTTT
This sequence comes from Fusarium miscanthi, assembly GCA_014898875.1. Taxonomy (NCBI): domain Eukaryota; kingdom Fungi; phylum Ascomycota; class Sordariomycetes; order Hypocreales; family Nectriaceae; genus Fusarium; species Fusarium miscanthi. Next base: position 7,420 of record JAAVUA010000028.1, read on the forward strand.
TATTTAAAGGTACAGGGTGATCATCGAGTCTTGTTCCTAGTATTAACCTGTCACTCAGAGAGTACGCGAACCAGGTCATAGGCTTATTGGCGGTATCAGTAATAAACAATCCATAGCATTTCCCTTTTATTGTGTATACAGATATCATGAATATCAAACTGGGGGGAACAAGACATCATTGTTAATAAAGTCACCGAATTGCACACCAAGGCAAGAAGAGGTGGAGCATAGCCAGGCCCGCGCCTGCCCACCCAATCTGCAGTTAACAAGGTGCATCACGCCCAATCCAATCCAAATGAAGGAAGGAAGAGATCCAATCATTCCGCATACAACCCTTATTCCTCCTTCCGTGAATGCGTACATGGATCCTTACCTAGGTACCTTACCTTATGGCTCGACCTACCTTGCTCCGTACCCAAGATACTTTTCCCTCTCACATCTAAATTAATCTTTGGCCACGGATATAGATCCTTGTTCTTCAATTCCGTTCTTTTGGTCCCGCCTCGAGATAATTATTCTGCTCTTCTCTCATTTCTGGTATTGTCGCCGACTTTAATGATTTACGATTTACGAATTACGATACCCCAGACCAGGCCATATCACTGATACCTACCGTACTTCGGGTACAATCCATCATATCACACAAACACTCCGCACTTCCCGGGTTCCTAGCCGCTTTTGTCGATTCCCGCCAACACTTATCGTCACCCACTGGAACCTATCTTAAAAGCCAAGAGCCTTAGTCGACATACACACGATCTTTTGGACCTTGAGGTGATGGCTCTCTAACTGATAGGTGCCTATCATGTCATGACCGCCAAAGCGCCATCCCTTTTGACCTCATATTCTCCTGTCTTGACTTTAGTAAGTCTGGGCATCTAATTACGAGGCCGTGCGTCTTGCCTCTTCTATACGAGCCGTCATGGTATATTGCGGGAAGCCCTCCGGTGGCTGCTCCACCTGCCGCCGCCGCAAGATTCGGGTGAGTTGGTCCATCACCACAATCCGTCAACGTCCCACCACGGGCAACGCCCGTCTCGGCCGTCGTCATCTCAGCCTGTTACCCAGTGCATTTACTGACATGTGAATCTCGAAATCAAGTGTGACCAAAAGGATCCAGCATGCACGCAATGCGAGAAGAAGAATCAGCCATGCCCCGGCTATCGCAATCTCGTTGATCTCATGTTTAGAGATGAAAGCTCCCATGTTATCAAGAAAGCGGTTAAGACACGGTCTCGATCTCATCAACCACAAAAGAGTCCTGTTAGCCAGGAGCTCGCCTCGGCCTCAACATCTCCTCCACCATCCGTTGTGACTACCAAGTCACCACCGACGTTCGCCATTGACCCGAGGTCCAGTGCAGCCCCTGCCCCTGCCACCAAGACAGAGAAATCGAACAAGGTCAAGGCCAGGCGTGCTCGGAAATCTAACACTCGCTGCCGGGCGCCTGTCCTTTCCGCTTTGATTAACGACTGGAGCCGGTCTCCATCGGAAGCCTCTCATGAAAGCCCGAGTGATACCAACGATGTCATTGATCTAAGGGAACCAACTGCTGGCCGCGATCACCTGGATGATGCTCTATCACCCCAGCTACAAGACCAGGGCACTGCTTTCTTCTTCTCTCGCTACGTCGTAGCCGACAGAGGCTCCTATCAAAACTATGCTTTCATATACGATGTATGGAAACCTCCGGACTCGGCACAGGCTCAAGTTGACCCAGTCACTGTCAGTATGACAGCTGTCGGACTTGCAGGATGCTCACAGGTTTTTCGATCACCAGATCTTATGATACGGGCACAAGAGAGCTATGCTATCGCCCTCGGATTGACGCACCGTGCACTTCGCGACCCAATTGAAGTTGTAAAAGACACAACCATGCTCGCCGTTTTGATACTCGGCACTTTCGAGTTTGTTTCCGGATACAGTTCCCATACAATGCGTGCCTGGCAGGACCATGTGAACGGAGCTGCTGCCCTGGCAAACATCAGAGGTGCAGCTCAGTTTCGAAGTAAAGCTGGTGCTCGCATGTTTCTCATGCTTTGCCATACAGTTCTTATAAGCTGCATACAGAGCGGCCTACCTATGCCACAAACACTAATAGACCTCCGACACGAAATTCCTCCTTCCGAGGAACTTGGAGGACCTGACTTTCAGGTGGCATACCCTATATACAAGGCACTGCAGGTGCGCTACGATATCAACACTAGAAAACTAGTTAATCTTGATGATGTGGTCACCGCCATATCAAATGTTGAGGAGGAATTTTCATCGATACTGTCCGGACTGCCAGAATCTTGGAAGTACCATCGTGTACAGCTGACGCAACCGGACCCTCGAGTATCAGGACAAATATGCCACGTCTATGCTGGGCTTCTTCAATCCACCACTTGGAACATGGTGCGCGGAATAAGGATCCTGCTGCTAGAAACACTCGTCGAGCGGCTTTGCGCTGCTTCGGAATCGGCCGACAGAACTATACTGTCAGACAATCATCTCCAGTTACTTGCCAAATCTCTCAAAGTGTTGGATATGCTGGGACAATCAATTGCAGCCAGCGTTCCCCAGCACCTCGGAGTTGTCAGTATTCGGGACATAAGCAACAGGAAGGACCGAGGGCACACGGTTTCGATTGCTGCCAAGAAACAAGCATGCCGCGTTATATCGTCGCCGTTTGCACAAGACTCACGAGTTGGCCCGGGAGAGGATACATCCAGCAGCGGTGGTAGTCCGGTACTATTTGATCCAACGCAGTCGACGCCTCACACCGACGATGCCACTCGTTTCATGAGCCTTGCGTCGGCAAACAACACCATCATCTGGCCGTTGTACATGCTCGGTATGTCATCGGCATGTTCCTCAGAAACAAAACAATATGCCATCGAGGGCCTGCAAGCTATCCATAGAGAAGCTGGTCTGGAGCAAGCGCGTGTGGTTGCGGGACTATTGCAGGAGAAGGGTACCCCCCCTACTCTTAGCCCATCACTTCTCAGCAAGCTTCCCACGGTTGACGCAAACGCTCTACCCTCAACAGTCTAGTTCATTTGCACACCGAGCCCGACTTCAGTGTGCGATAGTTAGATACACCCTCCATTACTTTTCACAATTCGACCGGGCATCAAACTGAGACATATGGCGACACGTCGTATGTCATGGTTGTAATACCAACGGGCTTTTCTCAATTCTTAGCATAATTCTCTGTCAGGTGAGACGAGTTGTAGAGTGCACATACCCAGCACCTTTTGGATGGATTACCGGCGCATTGCAACTTAGCATGGATAAAATGTTTCCCATTGCTTAATTTACCAACTGTCAAAGTTTCCAAAGCCACCCCCCTTGATCTTTTTGCGTGCTGGTTCCTCCCACGTGTCAACGTCCTCAACATCAGCCTCGTAGGTAGTCGCTGTGCTCTGTTGAGTTGCGCTCTTCAGGTATTTGCCAACGCTCTCGCCGGCTCTTGTGCTCTCAACAGTGCCGTCATTGCGTATCCGTTTGCCGGTCCATGTTGTCTTGTCATCGTCTGTGCCACCTTGTAACCGAATCTTCTCCAGTTCCTTGGTCTGACGCTCGTTTTCCTGTTTCTGTTTCTGAAATTGGGCGAAAGGATCGTGAAAGATAACGATGTCTTTGATAACAATCTTGTTGAGGGGTCGGTTAGACCCATCTGTAGGTACATCCTCCATCTTGGAAAGAACATTGAGATTCTCGACAACCTTTCCAAAGACTGTGTGCTTGCGGTCAAGGTGTGGCGTGGGCTTATACGCTATAAAGAACTGACTCGAGTTTGTATTCTTGCCCTTGTTTGCCATAGAGACTAGGTAGTGAAAGAGGTTAGCGAGAACTACGACATGCTGATGAAGGGGTACTTACTCGTTCCTCGGGCATTGTGTGACATTGGACCGTCGAACTCATCATCAAAATACTTCCCCCATATACTCTGCCCGCCACGGCCCGTGCCTGATGGATCACCGCCCTGAATCATGAAGTTTGGGATGTTTCGATGAAAGGCTACACCCTTGTAGTAGCCAGTCTGTGCTAACCTGACGAAATTCCACACAGCCTTCGGTGCAAACTCAGGATACAGCTCGATTGTTACATCGCCCAGATTTGTTTCTATTCTGGCATAACCGGTTGTCTTGACTCGCTTGGGCTTTAGCATATACTCCTCATCCGTCAGCAGAGCTCTCTCGCCGCTCGTCTCAGGTGTCAGCCCTGTGCTGGTGAAACTAGCTGCGGCCTTGCCCGTGGTGTACGCTGCCGAGTTAGCAGCCAGCTTCTTGTCCTTGATCATAGAGTGGCGGACCACATTGTTGGCAGCAGCAGGCTTGGTGAGGGCAGTCGAGCTACGATTGATATCACCGCCCTGCTCACGAGCCTTGCGCGCCTTCTCCACCGCGGCTTTCGCACGCGAAACCTTGTCGCCCATGCTTCCTAATGCACCGGAGTTGATGTTGCCGGCATTGCGCTCGTCCTCTTGTTCTTTGGTCAATTGTGCCTGCTCGCCATCCTTCAGGTACTTGAACCGGTCCAGGTTGCGACTGGCGGCATTCTGGGGGTCTTGGAGTGTAATTATGTCGGCGCGAGTAAACTCTTCGTCATCGACCAAGTCGCGCCAGGATTTGGCCTTGATATTCATACGCTCGACCGTATCCCAAGCGAAGACATTGGCGTAGGTCCCATGACGAATGGCAACGATATGTGTGTTGTCGGTGAAGACTTTGTAGGTGACCGGATCGATCAAGTCGCCTTTCCCGTCGCTCAAGCCCGCGCCAAGAGAATCTGATTCTGAATTCCGAGCGAAGTCAAGACGGATCAGATCTTTCTTTTGTAGAGGCTCGCCAGTGACGGGGTTCTGGTTGGGGTGCTTGTCAAGCCAGGCGCCGATGACCTCAACGTCGAAAATCGTTCCACCAGGGGTGCAGACAGGGTTCTTGAAGGGTTGGAGACTGGCGGCGCAAAAGTTAAAGGGAAGACGGCGAAATGATGCGCTGGCGTTTTGATTGCGAGAAGACGCGCCTGCGCCAACACTGGGGGAGAAGGCGTCGGCTGAGGACCACTCTGAGTGTGTAATCTGGAATCATTGAGTCAGATAGAACATCGACTTCGTTAGGAAAGTAGACCTACATAGAGCTTATCTGTTCCCTTACCCATTGTCGCGCTGGTTCAACGTAAACTTGGGGGGAAAAGAGGCTATGATGATGGAATTTCAGTCCCATTCACGGACTAATAATGTTGAACTTAGGTATGATGCGCCGCCACGCTAGGCTGTAGGCACCTTAGTAGCTAACATGGTGCCTGAGACGACCTGGGGCTTATCGCTATAGTGGACCTTTGAGCCAATGGGAAAACAGGGGCCCTTGGCTTCTCCTGCCACTGGTGCTGACCTGGCATCACCGGCGACCAATTACGTATACACGTTGGTTACTCCCTTGAATCTGTAACTCCCGCCGTCACTTAACTCGAGGCATCTTCTTTCAAACCACGATTTAATTGAATTTGACTTATCAATTATCGTATCGTCCAGCAACTTTACAAAATATCGATCATCATCGAGTCGATAAGAACGGCGCTAGAAAAGACCCTCGACAGGCTCGACATGCTCCATAAATTGAGAAGCTCCCACGCCACCACTTAAACGAACGTTGCTCAAGCTCCCTTTGGTCTCGCACGTCTCGTCTTCGAAATTCGGTCTGCTTTATTCCGACGTCGCCTCTACGTTTCTTGCTGTAAAACGCCGAAGCTTCCACCGCGACCATCGACGCAATAATCATGAGGTTCCTACCGGGACTGCTCGTGTTGGGCATGTCCCTTTGGACAACCCAAGCTTATGAGATTGGACTGGTATGCGCGGCCTCCGTCCTGCGATGCGAAGGGTTCGGTCGCAATTATGCTAACGTCTCTGTCATCTAGAGCGAGAAGGAAGGCTATCAAGAATACTGTACCGGTAGGTCATGTCCTTTACATGCAATGCGACTCTTGGATCTAACATGTTCCAAGGCATGTACAGCAAGACATCATGGGGTGGACCCGTTGACCCATTCATCCTCGTCAAGTTCCTCAACGCCAGCAACTCCGATGTCAAGGATCCGATCGCGAGTCTGGTGATATTTGAATGGAAGGACCGAAATCTCGTTGGAATCCCTGATCCGAATACTCCTGGTAACGTAAGTGCTCGCGATTCCCTATGCATGCTCCGCCCTCTTCTGATACACACATGATAGCGACTTGGCGTCTGCGGTGACGACTTCGTCAAGCAAGGTTACTGTAACAAGACTGATATTGGCAAATTCATCCTGCATCCCGATGTCGACAAGAAATCTTCGAGCGTGGTCCTCACAAAGGCTGTCCACCTCAACGATGCGGCTCCAATTAACTATGCTATCAAGAAGACCGGATACTACTGCGTTCTTACAGATGTGGTCAACACAAACAAGTACGATCTAGTAGTCGAATATCGCAACGCTTATGGCGAGCTGGAGGCAACACAGATTCCCAAGTTGCCCTTCTATGGTGGCATGAGTATTTTGTATGCTCTCCTTGCTGCCTACTGGGGTTTCTTGTACTATCAGCACAGACATGATATCTGTAAGCACAAACCTCGTATACGCTTCAACCAATTGCATACTGACTTTACCCAGTGGCTGTGCAAAACTACATCACGGCCATTCTCATCTTCTTGGTGGTGGAAATGCTCATAACGTGGGGTTTCTATGGTTTGTGTCTCCCTTGGTTTGGTCTACCCGTCCTAACTCGAATCCAGAATACCAGAACCGCCATGGCTCGAATGTTGGCTCAAAGGTTTTCCTTACCATTGTTGGAATTCTTAACGCTGGCCGAAACTCATTCTCGTTCTTCTTGCTGCTCATTGTCTGTATGGGCTATGGTGTTGTGAAGCACACACTCGGTAGGACCATGATCAGGGTGCGATGGCTTGCAGCAGCTCACTTCCTGTTCGGACTGGTCTACTCACTGACTTTCCTCTCCATCACCCCTGAGACAGCTGGTAAGATCTCTTGAAATTGTCCAGCTCACCACATCTGACCAAATACAGGCCCATTCGTGCTTCTGATCGTCCTACCCCTGGCGGGCACATTGACTGCCTTCTATGTCTGGACACTCAACTCACTCAACTGGACCCTCAAGGATCTCCGCGAGCGAAAGCAGCACGCAAAGGAAGCCATGTACCGAAAGCTCTGGTGGGCCATTCTTATCAGCGTCATGGTCATATTTGGTTTCTTCTTCTTCAACAGCTTCACCTTTGCCTCAGCCAGCGATCCCGACTTTGTTCCTTTCCACTGGAAGACACGGTGGTTCATCCTTGATGGCTGGCTGAATGTTGTTTATTTTGCCGACGTCGCATGGATCGCCTATCTTTGGCGTCCTACTTCCAACAACCGCCGCTTTGCCATGAGTGACGAGATTGCCCAAGATGACGATGGCAACTTTGACCTTGGCGATATTGGTGTTCCAGGAGAAGACTCGGATGACGAGGACGTCGAAGTGGGCAAGACTCACAACGAATCAAACAACGCCAATGGCCTCTCCTTTTCAAGTGCGTCGCAGAGTAGCGCTCAACCACCCAGAAACAATACTCGTACCGCTCCTCGTGAGTCACTAGAGAATGAGACCATCTTCGCTATAGGCGAGGATGGCGACAAATTCTCAGACGACGGAAGTGACGAAGAGGACGCGAAGCTTGTGAAAACGAAGTAAGAGGACGACGACAATTGACTCGCGCTGAATCTGAATGCGATCAAAGTTGGGCACGGCCTTTTTGTGTAATTGTAGGGTTGTCGGAGGGGTCAAATCTTACTGATGAATGAACCGAGTTTTCGATTAAGCAACGTTTCCTTACGTGGGCAGTGATGCGTGCAGTATACGGGCTTTTGGTTTTGGATAGATCAAAGTTGTCGTACAATAAGGATACAATGGTTTGATCAATTTACATACTGTTACAATATTGTTTCAGAATTTTCTCTCGTAAAGCATCTTGATGCAGTACAGTGGCCGGAAAAGGCCTGTTTTTAACCCAAGACATCTCCCCCGAACCCAACTGGTCGTCTTCGACCGTCATTCTCAGGCAGGATAGCCAATGCCTTATACAGTTTCCCCATGCCGTCAGGGCCCTTATCAACAAGGCGTTTCCAGGCTCCGTCGATCTTATCAGCCGTCTCCTTGTCGACGCCCGGCGCCTTGGTCAATTGTTCAGCACGCTCTCGGATGCCCATCAACTCAAGGAAGTCGCCCTGGTTGACGGGTCCATGGACCTCCACCCCTTCACTTGCTGACATGGCCACTTCAGCGATGGCAGTGAAATCAACATCTGCACTCAAGTCGACCAGACCAGGAGCAGAAAAGGGATTCACTCGCTTGTGGTGCCGGATGCCGCGAAGGGAGTTGATAGGGACGGTGTCTGACGTTCCGTAATCAAGAATAAGGGCAGCACCGCTGGGCTTAGCCTTGGGATACTGTTCAGAACCGCCGATGCGATTTGCAAAGTCTGTAGCGAAGATGGACGCATCTGGGCAGACTTCGATGACGGAATTGGGCATATTCTTGAGCTTGCGGTACCTTGTTGAGGTCTCAGGGAGGAAACGAGAGTGACGAGTAGGCGTGGATGAAAGTGTAAGCTGGAACTCAGGAGGTGGCTCATCTTGCCGTGATTTCGGTGTTCCAAGTTGAGCGTGAGTGACGCCCGGCGGTGTTGGCGAGACCATCATTTCTCGCCATTCCATAGCGGGCTTGGTGTCCTCGGGTGGTGGTTGAGCAGGTGAAGTAGGTGACGATGCCTTTGGCTGGGGAGGAGGGGCGGAAGCGGATTGGAAGCTGTGAATAGGGAGAGCATCAAAGAACTCATGAGCGATTATGAAGGGCATCTTGTCAGCTTCTGTGCAATGCTGTTAGCCAGGCCCATGACATTATGTGATGTACTCCTACCGATTGGAATAGACTTGATAGTGTCGGTCCAGACAATCTGCTTGCCATTGTACTTGCTGGGGCTATGAAAACCAGACTTGGACTCTGATGATGGCGCACCCGGCCCGCAAAGGAGTTGCTTCTGGGCGTTTCTAAGTTCGCGGCTGGCTTCAACCATGTACACAGCATCGATGCTATTGGCCATCGCAGGAAACCGTTGAATGGTCTATAATTCAGGTTAGTGAGCCTCTCAAGCCCAACCAATGCCACATACCCGAAGCATATCATCCATAAGAGTACCACGACCAGGCCCAACCTCGATAAGTTGAACGCCCTGTTTAGGTCGACCTTGGCTGATCCATTCAGCGATGAACCAGATACCGATAAGTTCACCAAAGATTTGCGAAATCTCTGGTGATGTGACGAAATCTCCTTTTGTGCCAAACTGATCCCGGCCTTCACCGATGGCTCCAGTGTAGTAGCCTCCAATATCTCCAGTCAAGCACATGCGCATGTAACTAGCCAACGGAACAGGTCCAGTTGTCTATGAAAAATGGTCAGTATAAGCATGAACTTGTGGCGGTTCCACTCACTGATATAGCAGCAAAGAGCTGCTTGGCTAATGGTGTCGACCACTGTCTCTCAGTCCCCTTCTGGTTCTCATTCTTAAATATCTCATCAATATCTGCGACACTTTGATATTGGTGAGCAGTAGATGACAAGCTCCGGCCAACATAAGAGTTGAACAAGTTTGGCCGTGGTACACATCGGCCACAGCTAAGCCTCGAAAGAGGCTTTAAGCGTACTGGCCTAAACATCCTGAGCCTGTCTCCTGTGAGCGAGAACGATTAGCTACAGAATAAGCCACCGGGCGATGTTCTCACTTGTAGGTTGTAGTAGTACAACACCGCACGTGAAAGCATCAGTGACGATGCTTTTCTACAGTTGAAGCTACCTACCTTACAGTACTTACTGATAAGATAAGGGACTCGTTCCACGCCCATAACTTGGACGTTCCTCCCCGCAACACCAATTCGTTTCACACCTAAACCAGGCACCATTAGACAGCTTCGGTTTCGTGACTCAAAGCTTTGCGTTTCAATTCTTACCTAATAAATTACAGAAGCTGCGTACCTAGTCTCTCACGGCCGCTATGTCCAGCAAATCTCGGTGGGCCGACACCGAAGAAGACGCCCGTATCGACGCCAAACTCAAGGAAGAAAAGCGACGTAAGAAGGCAGAAAAGGCTCGAAAGCTTGAAGAAGAGAAGAAAGCACAAGAAGCTGCAAAGCAAAAGGCGCTCCAAGTTGACGAGGACCGGCCCTCGAAGCGACGTAGGATCACCCCCGAACCAGGCGCAAACCAAGAAGACAAGGCACCTCCAGCGAAGCTATTGCGGTTTCCAGCGGGCTCCTGGGGGAAGTGCAGAAGCGTTGATAATTACGAGAAGCTAAACGATATCGAGGAGGGGACTTATGGCTGGGTTGCGCGGGCGACAAACAAAGCTACGGGAAAGGTTGTCGCGCTCAAGAGGTTAAAGCTCGAACCTCAGGATCGAAATGGTCTCCCCGTCACAGGCCTGCGCGAAATCCAAATATTGAAGGATTGCCAACACCGGAATATTGTCACCATGGAAGAGGTTGTTGTAGGGGACGACGTATCACGGCCAGATAAGTAAGCACGCGACACTTGGTGTGGAAGACTACAGCTAACAGCCAGCACAGCTCTTTATTCCTCGTCCTCGAATTCGTCGAGCACGACCTAAAATCAATTCTCGATGATATGCCCGAGCCATTTCTCTCTTCCGAAGTAAAGCGCCTCCTATTACAGCTTACATCAGGCATCGCATATCTTCATGACAACTGGATTCTACATCGTGACCTCAAAACCTCCAACCTCCTCCTTAACAATCGTGGCCAGTTGAAAATTGCCGACTTTGGCATGGCCCGCTATGTTGGCGATCCTCCCCCGAAACTGACACAACTCGTCGTCACTCTTTGGTACCGGGCTCCGGAGCTACTACTTGGCGCAAAGACATACGATGCGGCGGTAGACATGTGGAGCGTGGGCTGTATCTTTGGCGAGCTGATAACCCGGGAACCTCTTCTTCAGGGTAAGAATGAAGTCGACCAAGTCTCGCGCACCTTCGAGCTCTGTGGTGTTCCCACAGAAGAGACATGGCCTGGGTTTCGTCGTCTCCCCAATGCACGCTCATTGCGACTTCCTAAGACACAAGTTGCTACCGGATCTGTCATTCGCGCTCGCTTTCCTGGTCTCACTACCGCCGGCGCCAGTTTGCTGGGTGATCTACTATCCCTTGATCCCGGAAGAAGACCATCGGCGAGTGACATGCTCCAGCATGAGTACTTCCGACAGGACCCAAAGCCTAAACCAGAGAGCATGTTCCCGACGTTCCCTAGTAAGGCGAACCAAGAACGGCGAAGGCGTGCAGAGCCTCATGCGCCTGTGCGCGGTGGGCAGGCTGCGTCACTGGGCGACGCAGACTTCAGTGGCATTTTTCAGGGGCGGGACAAAGAAGAAAGGGGGGCAGGCTTTCAGTTGCGTATGGTTTAAGTTCATGTGCACTTAAGGTTTGCTTCAATTTCAACGTTGTTCCAGGGAGGCGAAAGAAGCCATCAACTTTTACTACGACATGTGGAAATAGACTCGAGACACATATGCTATTGATTGTCTAGGCGGGTTAACCTTATTATAGGTTAACACATTTAAGAACCTTAATGGACGACAACAGATCCAAGACTCAAGACAGGGGTAATGATTATCTGAAGACAAACTCGCTGTAATCGGTAACCAAGGACCGACGAGATTAATAAGCATATAGTAGATAAGATCATTAAATGATTTCAACTCATTTCCACCACCTGATTAATCATAAGCATCCAAATTGGGGATCTCCCCGTTCTTGCGAGGTGACTTCACCACAGCGACATCCGTCTGCTAACGCCCTCACCAAACTGTGAAATATCCTGCTGAAAAGTGAAACAATAATCAATAAACAAATTTTCTCCCTCTGATGCTTGCCTGCCCATAACACCTCCAACAATAACTCCTAAGATCAGTTGCAAAGAAAAACAGAAATGGCACCGGATGCTTTGACTAGTTGTTGCAGATATCACAGTTCCACTGGGGATAGGGTGTGTAGGCCGCTGGTGTGTACATGCCAAACTGGAAGGTCTTCTCAACTTGCAGATAACCAGGAGAGGGCAGGTCGGTGATGGCCGAGTCAGAATCCTTGATGACGAGAGTGTACATGCCGACCACGAGAGGAGCATCGGGGTCGTTGGCCTGCTTGCTAGTGTCCCAGACGAAGGTGGGGTTGGTCGCAAAAGTCATGTTGGCAGTGAGAGTGTATGTCTCGCCGGCGGAAGACTGGCTGACGAGGACGTCGATGGCGGTTGGTGTGCCCTCAAGTGAGGTGTAGTTCCAGCCAAAGGTGGCGTAGTCACCAATCTTGAAGAGAGGCGTGGGAACATACATGGTATCGGGAAGTGTCATGCTCACACCACCGGGTTGAACATCAGCAGAGAAGGTTGTACGCTTGGGTGCAGATGTTCCAGTCTTGGTGCCGGACTTCTTCTTGCCTGTCTCGGTAGCGGTCTTGGTGTTCTCTGCAGTTCCGGTCTCAGTTCCTGTCTCGACTTTGGCGGTGTTCAAGTTGGTCTGCTTGGCGCTGTTCTTTCGAGTACTTGAAGCCTCTCCATCATCAGTTTTGTCTTGGCGAGCCTTGATAACGCCGGTCTCCTGTGGCACTGTGAAGAGTCAGTAAAGGGGGTTGTTTATGGGTGAGAAGAGTCAGCGTACTGGCTTCATGCGCAACGCGTCGGACAACGACAGAATCGGCATGGGGAAACCAATTAGGCCATGCTGCCGCTAGAGGGGCAAGAGAGGAGAGGCAGGCAGCCAGTTGAAGGAGGTTCGAGGTGGGACGCATGATGAGATCGTTGGTGGGTTTGAGAACGAAAGGGGGTCGAAATAAAGTCTGGGCGACCACAGCGGTTGTGGTAGTGATTAATCGATGAGTGAGTCTCGAGTGCCGATGGTGATGATGATGTGGGTATTGACTGATTACAGATAGTTTGTTACGTGATACTAGAACTCGATATTGGAAGATGCCAAGCGTGTCCAAATCGACGAGCGAACGAAGGGTGAAGCGTATAGCGAAGGTAGAGAAGTAGCAAAAAGCGAGAAACAACAAAGGTCGATGAAACGATGGCTACGACGATCTGCTGCTAGTCTCAAAAACGCTGGAATTGATTGATCTCCAAGATAACGAGAGTGAAAAGCGAAAGGTGGACAAGAAATTAACAGAGCAAAAAAAGAGGGATCAGAACAGAACAGAACAGAACAGAACAGGGGAAAGCGTTGGCGTTATGTTGGGTTGGCCCAGCAGGAGGAGCAAGGGGTTGGTATTTGGCACATGCTTCACTGCAAGAGGTACGTACCGCGACAACACCAGATTGACTTTGGAGTCAAAACAACGATTCCTTTTTTTTGGGTGGAGGTCTTAGCTGTAGCCGTTGAATTTTTGTTAGTGAATAGTACTCGTACTCCGTACCTCTCAGCTCCTACAACGGTGGCGTACAAAGTGTTTACACAGCCTTCCCCCGAGGCCCAAATTATCGGGTCTATTATACTATGTACCCGTGGTCAGACACGGAAGTCATCTCGTGTTGACCGACGATCTTGATCCTTGTGTTTCTCTTTACGTGGCATCCCAGCACTTGGCCATTGCATTATAGGTAGCCTTGGGTGCAGTATTTCTAGATACCTCGAATAAACAACATGATGCTGGCACACGCGTCTACTCGACCACAAAGTTTAGACCGTCGCTTAGGGTGATTGATGAATTCAGATTGGAGGGCTCGCAATAGGAAATGTCAACGGTTGAAAGAGGGAGAATGCATCACATGATCTCGTGTTTGTCACTCTGCTTCACCTAAAAATAACCACCCGACGCTATGTATAGTACCTAACCCTTGTTGATTTCCCGCCGTCCCTGTCCGGAGTCTCCTGAGCTCCCGCTATTCTCGGCAATCATGCACTAAACATGGTGTATGGCTCCATCAGCAGATTCTTGTCCTTGACAGTTGGTTGTGTCAATGGATGGGTCATGTCATGCCATTGGAGCCATGAAGAGCCGTGAGCTAACTATCCTGCTCGTGTCGTTTGTTGATCTCTTTTCTTCTTCTTTTCCTTTTTGGTGTTGTACTCAAGACTCTTCTGTCGATTATCTTCCACCTTCCACCGACTAAGCCTCGTTCAGCCTCATTCGTAAGACTAAATTGTCTAACTTGACGATGGCGTCTCAAATTAAAGTGTCCCCCGTCCCCGTGAATTTGTTACCGCTCTATTTATTAACTCCCGATCAATGCAACATCCCTCTCCTGTGTCACGTGGACCCGTCGTTCACGACATCACACAGGGTGTTTGCCAGCGACGTTTGTAAAATACAACGGCTGACTACGGATCTAGATACCTGACTGTTTGATTGAGAACCGTTTGGTTACATACTGCCCCGATGCTGTTCCTTTAATGCTTTCTTTTGCTCCTTGTGTCATGGCGTACTCTAAATCCTCTTCAATGCAAGTCATACACTCGCTCCCCGGGTAACTCCAGGTCACATCGAGGAGTGATGGTATTATGTCGCCACTCTTTCAATTCTGGTTCGTCCTCCGTGCCGCAATGTCATTACAGCCTGCATGTCTCTTTGCATGCCCTCAATGTCTTGATCCCAAAGTAATCAAGACTACCTACCTAGGTATGAAAGATATTCAATCATATATGATATTCATTAACCTGCAGGTGAATAGACGAATCAAAGTCCTCCAAGATCGCCAATGTTTGCCTTTTTCAAGCCAGTAAACGGCCAGCGGGAGGCTCGCAGCTGGTAGCAGCCGCACGTGAATCAGGCCCGTTGGTTCGCCCTGCCTTATAAGATCCAATAGTGACTGCCTATCCCATCCTCCATGCTCGAGCTCGGCCTGAGGAGAAAGCGATAGCTGGGAGCTCTTTCCATCAAACCCTTATATATTGGTTCCACTAAACGCTTTTGGATTTTCTCTTCTTCATCCGTATCAGAATCAAGACAGGTCTTGAGCCAACGAATAATCAACATGAGCATGAGCGTGAGAATGAGCATGAACAAGACGCAGTAAGCAGGAACCACTGATTCGATTGGGTATCAAGATAACACTTTTACTCACCTCTTCACAGGAAACAAGATGTACGACCCCCTTCTCACCCACTGGAAGTTCCTCCGTATTCAGCAGAGAACTACCAAAAGACGCATGAAATGCAAGTCTGGCAAAGTATTCATCGGGCTGACACTGGTGCAAGGGCCCTGAGATGCCAGTGAACGAATCCCAATGTGTGCACGTGCCCCGAGAGGAATACCAGAGCCTCCTTGCGATTGCCCACCAGTATGGTATGTTATAACGACACAGCCTATACTGGCAACCTCTGACACATGCTTGTGATCAGTCTACCTACGTCAGAATCTTATCGCACAAGGGCTGAATGAAACAACTGTGAATGTACGTTACCATCTGCCATCCGTCGGGTAACTTCTAAACTCTCTGTAGTCTCTCTGCCTTCAGAAGCCAGCTGAAGATGCACCTACCTATGCCCCTGATCCGTTTGAACCATCGCCACTGGCAACGTTTGCGTGCAAGGTACAAGCATCTCCTTTCCCGGTTCAATCGAAAACCGCTTTGTGCTACCCTGCTGAAGAGCAAGGGCTTCACCTGAATAGGAGTTTGCAGCCCAATGCGACTTATCGATCCTCAAGCCATCCAGGTGGCTCGATCAACCAGAAACGGCCTGGAAATTTCTACGACAACAAAAGACCGGAGGTCAAGGAGTGGTTTGAGCGCTCGGCGCAGAGGTCAGTCCTGCTCCTCAATGTGCCTGATGGCGTCACACATGGGGATGTTGCTGCGGTTATTCGAGGAGGCCCCGTTCTGGAGATCTTTCTTCGGAGCAAAGACAACACTGCAACGGTCTCTTTTTTACACGAGGCTGATGCCTGTGCTTTCATTGAGAACTGCCGCACTGCTGGTTTGTACGTCAGAGACCGGAAGGTAAGTAAATCGGCGAACCGGGTCGATGCCATTCTCATACGCTTTCGCAGATACATACCAGATGGTCTGACTGCCAGTTCACCCTGAGTGGCCATGTTGCCCATCATATTCGCAAGGGTGGCTCTCGTAACTTCGTCATCCGCAGGCGGGACCCCAACCTCACTATTCAGGGTATCCGCGATGACCTGGAACACATTCACAATCTTCATGTGATCAGCATCGAGTTTGAGAAGGACAACTGTTTCATCAGCACCAATGCGATTCATGGCGCCATCTATGCTCGAACTTGTCTTCAGAGCCGAGTGTAAGTTGGGCTCTGCATTATGTTGAAGATCAGTCAGTTGTCCAGCCAGTGCTAACTTGCAACTTATCCAGAGAATACAGGGCCTCTCGTATTGAGTGGTGTGCCGATGAATGTGCACAGCCGTTCCAGAGCATATCATCTGAGAATCACGATCTGGTTCCTGCTGTGAAGCCGCAGAGAAGTGTCATTTCCGCCCATCCATCACGCAAGAACCTCATAGGCAACCGTTTTCAGCTATTAGATCTTTCTGATAGTGATGGAAGTAATGGGGATGATTCATCTGACGACTCTTATTGAGTTACCTCAGGCACAGCACCTTTGATTCTTCGATCTAGTATGATCAGGAGATTAATTTGCTGTGACGCTAATGATCTGTTCATTTGTACGAGTTTTGCTTCAACTCTCTGTGAGAGAGGTCTAATCATGGAACAGACAGTGGGGTTTGTTCGGCTGTAGATATTAGATTGAAAGTTACGTATTGGCTCTGCGGTTACTTCCATTTCGAAGGCAATCTCCTCAACCTCGACTCTCAGGCAGATTGGTATCGAGAGTTTTAGACAGGGACGGAAACATTACAGTATTTGTATGGTTTTTAGACGTTATCAATCTAATGCAAGAAAGTATTTGTGCAGTATACCATATTGCAACTTTCAATAGCCCGAGCGTAAATTCGATGAGCTCTTCGACTTTGCAATACCTCAAGTGCCGGGAGGAATCATTCTCACGTCCATATCACCCCAACTGCGATCCAGACACGAGGCAGACACATCCAACACATATAATATAAAGGAGTTTGGTGCCTCTAATCTGGATTGAAAATGAGAACTGATCTGATGCGCAAAGGACTGGGGGGATCTGCCTTGGTTGTAGAATACCGCCATGGCGCATAGCCCGCACTACATACGCTGGTTTCGAATTTCGAATTCATCTGGCTTTCAGGGGTCCTAGGATTCATACAAATATGCCACAAGGTTCAATAATTTTTTGTTACCGAGTAGATCTCGGCGAGTGGTCCTGTTGATGCTTGTTTTCAAGTCGCCAGGTAGTATTAACCGCAACATTATAGGCATAAGGTCGGATGACAAAATTTCACAAAGATATAGCAAGAGTAAGGACGACTTAAATAAAAGATTAAAAAATGCGCGCGGATGACGTTCATCTTTGGTAGGTCGATCGAGCCTCAGTTCTGTCCGGACGATCAGGTTCTTATCGCTCATGTCACTAAGCACTGCTCTAACCACTTAACCGTGCCATCGAATTTCGTCCTTGTTGAAAACAGGGAGACAGTTTATGGTTAATAAAGGTTTCTATAGATTTCGTGGGACCTGGTTGGTTGTTTCATGGCGCACAAGTGATGGTATTTGTTGGCAGCTGGCTCACACTGCCAGGCAAGTAGCAGGTATAACAAACACACTCCTAGTGATAGTAATAGTCAGGTTCGAATCCCGCCTCTTGAATGAAAAGCCAAGTTAAGCATAAAGAATATTAGCATTAGTTAAGTTATAATACCTAAAGATCTTCTTAACCACTTTAATATTATACTATTTTAAGTCTGTTAATCCTAACACTAAGACATAATAAGAAAACTACTAAATTATATTATACTACCTACTTAATTAATATTATTTATTTATAAGAAAGATACTTTAAAAAAAAATACGCGCGGTGACGTTCATCCGAGGTGTAGGTCCACTTCACCTGGCTTGGGAGGTGTGTGGGCTGTATGCTTCATTGCCTGCCTTTACCTTGTTTAGGTGTATAGGTTCATAGCATTTGAAATTGGCCTTTAACCACTCGACCATTCCTCAGAATTCCGCCTTTGTTGGTATTGGGCTATGTGATTTTAGCTCATAAGGCTCTCTCAGGTTCGAGGAAGGAGGGATAGGCGCTGTGACTCGAGTGGTGAGGGTGCCTTCCGGAAGGGAAGGAAGGACACTTAGCAAGGGGATCCTGATTCTGCAGGCAACAAGCCAATGGCTACCTATAAAGTTAAATGCAAACTGCGTGACCAGGAGAGTTCCACGCTAGATTCCAAATTCCAAATGCTGCCTTGTATATAGTCTCAAACTGGAATTCAATGGATCGCATCGTTCGCGGATAGCCGAGTGCCCCTGAATGACGAAACTGATGCAGTTATTGCAGCAGAGCTAGCATGAGAAAACGGAACCGACACAAGGAGGAATGCATCACGCTCTTTGACAGAATGAAGCAAAATATGACACACCTGAATACAAATGAATCAGTTACTTTTCTCTAGGTAGTCAAAAAAGACCCGCAACTGTCGTGGATTGTATTATTTACCCCTGATCAGGTATCTTGGACCCATTTAGATCATCATAACGGTTCTCTGTAATACACAGACAGCAGATCAATACTTGGAACAGATGAGTTGCTCTGGTTGGCGAGCCCCACGAGGCATCAAATTGAAAAGCCTGAGTGTCGGCCTGTCGGGGCCCTGGTGACTTTGCATTTGTGAGATTCGAATCCATGTCAGAGTGCCCTAGGGCCAGGGCCAGCCGGTAGGAAAGCGAACTGGCATGTTAAATGCACTGGCAACTGTCTAAAGCACCTCTACGTGGCTTGGGAGGCCTGGCCCTAGCAAGTTCCCGACACGGAGGGAGGCCTGGCCCTACCTTATTCAACGTGCGCAGCAGCGGAGCAGTCAATCAAGGCATCCCTCATGGCTGTTACCTACAAGTATTCAATACTCACTACTCGTACATACAAACATACGGGCCTGGATAATAAGAGCATGTCAAGCATCAGATCAAGATCCATTGGTCGAATTAGGAGGTATGAACTGGTCATGGTCAAATCAGCAAAGTTTGAGCATGAGTCTTGCATACAAACATGCGAAAGAGCAGCCGTCCACATAGCATGAATCATCACCATGAACATCTCAAGTCGGACAACAGTCTAAGCCAAACAAAGCAGCGATAGCGATCGCTTAGCAATTGGATACCTACGCTAGCTCATTGCTTGCCAAAACTATAGATCCCACACAAGGCTCCGCTGCAATGCTCCCCCGTTCCTATAAATAACAAAGAGTACACATGGAATCACTTCTCCACAATCCTTAATGGTTAGCATTCTTGGTGACAGACTGCAAGTAGCCCAGCAGAAACGTGCGCTCGGCTGGCGAGATGGGCGTCTGACTACCGCGACGAGAAGGCGGGCCAGCAGGGTCTTCAGCTCCAGAGGCCAAAGAAGCAAGACGAGACCTGGGCGTTCCAGCGATGACCTCCTTGCCCTTGGCTGCTTCCAAACTAGCAGGGGATGGCTGCTTGCCAAAGAGTGACAGCAGTTCTCTCTTCTGAGCAGGGCCAGACTCGCGACGACGATTTGCAGCAGGGAATGCTTGTGCGATGCTGGGGCTGATGCCGGCACCTGCAGGCTGCAAGTGGCCAGACAGCCCACTTGGCGAGGCAAAGGAAGCTTGAGGAGATGCAGATGCTCCACCGATGCCAAATAGTTGTTCGCCCTGACCTCGCTGAAGAATACGGATAGGCTGAGTAGGCTGCGAGGCAGCTGGTACATGTGCTTGGGCACCATATTGTTGCGGGTAATCCGCTCTTCCTTGAGATCCAGGTGTACCAGTTTGAGTAGGTCGTTGTTGTAGTGATAGGCCATCCATTGACGGGAGCGGGTTGGGATCAGCGAGGGCTTGTTGGGGCATGTTGGCCCTGAAATTGTCTCCGCCAACTGAACGCAGAAGTTCACTCATCATACTGCCAGGAGCAGGCTGTCCACCGGGCTGGGGTCCTTGCGCAGGAGGCTGGTTCTGGTCGTCCTTGCGAAACATGCCTAGCAGAGCAGAACGGTGATTGTCGGCAGGTGGCCCGACCTTTGAGCCTGGCAGCTCCTTAGGACTTGGCCCCGAGCGGTCTTGGCCTCCTACAGGGCCGGCCGCATGAGGGACTTGCTGAGGAATTTGTTGTGCTTGCGCTCCGCCAAGGTTCCTATACACGGGTCCTTGGCTCTGTGCTGGGAAGCCAGGAGGGAATGGAACTTGTTGAGACTTCTGCTGTACTTGTGGCGCGGTATTACCGCCCTTGAAAGCATTCAGGAGGGCCATGGACTGGCCGTTCAAAGGTTGTGGTCTCGGCTGCCCAGGTGCATTGAGAGATTGTTGAGTCATCTGGCTAAGGGGGCCATATTGCGCTTGCTGCTGATTGAGGAACTGACTAGGCACGGGGTTTTGGTTGGGTTGATTAACGTCCTGGAATACACTCCTGTTGAAAACAGCCCTTTCTACCTGGGGGGGCAATGGCTGAGGATGCACCAGAGGAGCCTGGTTGCTCTTATACTGACCCTCCTGGATAGAGTATTGCTGATTGTATAGCTGAGGGTTGCCAACCTGCTGCCCTAGTCCCATATTCCAGTGAGCACCTTGGTTAGGCGCGTACGGGAAGGGCGGCGGTGGCTGCTGAGTATTTGTGGATGGCATCTGGTGGAGATTATGGTGATGCGGCGTATGAGGTTGAGGAGCGTTGTTAACTGTATGATCAAGAGGAGTCTGAGGATAGTGAGGACCAGCTAGTGGCATGACACTAGGAGGACCATCTTTGGCTTGGAGGATAGAAAGTAATGCACTTCCTTTATCCTGTTGAGCCGGGGCCGGAGCAGAAACGCCTTGCAATCCTTGGGTGGGAGGTTGCACCTTCAACAAACGTTGCAACTCCTGTGTGGCACCTGCGAGCGTCTCTATCGCTGGGCCTTGGTCCGTAGTTTCGGCGCCAGTGTCGTTCCATGCTTCATCCTCGTATTGTGCTTCGTTGATGGGACCATAACCTTGCGAGCTGTTTACCGCTCTCCTTGCTTCGATCTTCCTCTGCGCCATAACCCATTTCTTTAGCGGCACCAAAAACGGTGCCACCATATAAAACTTGTTAGCATTAGGTGCAGTGTTGGCATCGTTCGCTTGGCCATTCTTGCGGCGGAAGGCTGGTAGTTCCGATAGCTTGTACCACTGGATTTTACTGATTTCCTTCCTGGTCTTGGGTTCAAACACGGTGTCCATTGGGACATCTCGAAAGACGTAAAGCCTCATATGCTGTTCGCGCATCGAGATCTCAATGTACTTCGGCTTATGTTCGGTGGGTACCAAGCCAGCAGCTCGAAGGTCCAAACCAGTCTCTTCATACACCTCGCGAACGGCGCAATCCAGATCATCTTCGTCCTTATTGATCTTTCCTCGTGGGAAACTCCAGTTGGCTCCCTTCTTCCATCCCTTGACCAGGACTGTCGAATCCATGGCCTCGTTCAGCATGATAGCACCTCGTACAGGAACACGAGTCTTGTACTCCAAAAACTCTTCAAACGCTTTCGTATGATTCTCGACAGAGAAGCTGGCCAACAGGGGACAATGCTGGAAGATTCGTAGACAAAAAGTTCGCAGGGTCATAGACGGCAGAGTTGGGTCAAGTGGACGGATGAAATCCTCGTAGAACCACTGAGCTTCTTCGACCTGGAAGCATATTCGAGCGACGGAGGAGAGATCCTCCTGGGGAAGGTTGATGATGAAGCGGACGCAGAGGTCGTCCAGCCCTAGGTTGGTTGCGTTAGTCCTTGCTCGCAACCGCGCAGCACCCACCAACACATACAATCCTCTAACTGCATTTGTGATCCAGGCATGATGGTGATGTTGGAATCACACGGCTCATGCTACGGTAAATGTATCGATATTCGGTTGCTGTTTTTCTCCTGTATTTGTTGACGCCTTTTCAAGACTTTGCGAGACGATAATGCGAACGTAGCTGCGAAGGCAAGCTGACCATGATTGAAGTGCGACAGCCAAGGTAATGCAGAGGAACGACTGCGACAAGCGAAAAGACGCGAGCGGTGGTCGAAGAGGGAGAGGAAAGCTAGGTCACTGGAGAAGCTTCTGAAGATAGGAACGCTGTACGAAGTGAATGTGAACGAATCTCAGTAGAATGCAACGTCTCTTTGACGACACGCGGGGTCGGGGCGGCAGTGCAAAGGCCGAGATGGTGGATTTCGGATGTGACTTGTTGTTGGTGTTGTTGTCAGGTTTGGATTGATAGCATTGGATCGCAATGAGACCAGCAAGGTCAAAACCCCATTCTCATACGCGCCTTAGGTACCTTGCCTAGGTTTGGCTGAGGTGCCCGCTTTCAGGTAGGTCCAGTGCTTCGTGAGATGGAGCCCAGTCTCCAATTCAGACGGGAGGGAGCTAGCTGCTGAGCCACGGTTGCGATCACTCGCCACATATTAGCTCAATCGGGGTGGCGGTGCACTGCCGTTCATGATCTTAGCTACTAGTAGGTACAGCTCAATTTCTCCAACAAGTTCCCTCCCGTCCAGGTAGAGTTGCATGAACATTTCAGAGCTAATGCTCAATCGCCACTGAAAAATATGCCAGCGCATGTGTATGATCGGCATTGCAGCAGTGGTTTAACCGGTTTTATCGAGCTAGAGTCTACGCATTAATTCTTCTAGACTACAGGGGCTGGCTGCAGTTCTGTAGGTTCCAGAAGTTCGGGTGGCCGCCAATATTACATCATCGGTCACAGCACCGACTGGGCTCCCTCACCATGGACATCATAAATACTTGAAAACAGGTAATTGACCGACCAGTCACTACAAGCGCAAAGAGTGGTCATTCTTTCAGGACCTTATCCTCCCCTTATTTAATAAGAGAAGCACCCTCTCATTATCTTGGCTCGCCCAATCTTCGTCTCGGAATTTCAAGCAGTGACATACATTCTTATTAGTGGAGTGGTCTTGTCTTTGATCATTCTCCCGCCTCTGCCAAGCTCGACACTTTGGCAATATTAAGTAGGCCAACGACCACATCCTGGGTCGCACAACGACTTCTTTAAGCGAAGTGCTGCTCTTGCTGTAGAATATGGCATCACTTGTCGCAAAGCTCGTCACCAAGAAGATCTTGGGAGAGACTGTCCAGAACAAATTTGGAACTGAGGTATGAAAGCATCGGCTCGACCTATTGTCCAGACCCGGCAAACTAACGCGTCATTCACAGGATCCCTACTTTGAACATGTCCCAGCGACTCGCCTAGATGGAACGCCCACTGGCAAAGTTAAAAAGCGAAAGAAGGCTCTTCCTCCAGGCATTTCCGAAAACGATGGCAAAGTCTTGACCAAGGTCAAACGCCGAGCTTACCGTCTCGACCTGGCTCTTTTCAGTTGCTGCGGCATCCGATTTGGCTGGGGCAGCGTTTTGGGATTAATCCCTGCGTAAGTTTGATCTCCAACCCCAACTTGGATTTCCATCAACGCTAACATGGACTTTATAGGATTGGTGACGTTTTGGACATGTTGCTTGCCCTTTTGGTTATGAGAACCTGCATGAAGATCGATGGCGGGCTGCCAACCTCTGTCAAGTCCAGGATGGTGTTCAATATCATCATCGACTTTGTCATTGGAATTGTGCCCTTTGCTGGAGACATAGCCGACGCAGCTTTCAAAGCCAATACTCGCAATGCTGCACTTCTTGAGCAACACTTGCGTGAGGAAGGACGCAAGAACTTGAAGAAGAGTGGATTGCCAGTGCCAGCCATCGACCCCAGCGATCCGGAACAATTTGATCGACTTCAAGCCCAGGATCCACCAGAGTATGTGTCAAACCCACCATCGCGAAATCCCTCCATGTCGGAACGTCGTCGACACAGCCGCAGTCGCAGCCGAGATCGCCGCCGCGATGATCGTCCCATTGAGCCGGAACCAGCACGAGTCCGCGAGAGCCGCGGATTCTTTGGTCGCAGCAGAGCTCAACCACACGATATTGAAACAGGCGAAGCTGAACGTGGGTCCCGAAGTCAAAGATCACCGCGACGAGATAGGGACCGACGCTAAAGTCGGCAACTCGGATTTATGCGGACGACAAAGGGAATGAAGAGAAAGGAGATAGAACAACCACGCTGACGGAAGGGCGGGCCCCTGTGAGTCAGGATTATTCATGATGGAGTGAGGATGTTTGATAATGCTTATACGATCGGAAGATGAGACGCGTTCCATTGTCATGTTGTCTATGAATGATGTTCCGTATGGTTACCTTACCTTCGTACGAATCAATGAGGCGCCATGACACTTACTGATTGATAAAGTGGGTGCAGTCGTGCATGGGTCGTAATCTTCGAATTAAATTAGAGAATAAGATCTGATAACTTGGCTTGGCATTTTCATCGACCAAGGAACTGACTCGAGTGGAATCGTGAAAGAGATGAACAATGATATTGAAGCCTCCGACCCAGGAACCTAGGGGGTTTCAATTTGAATGTGGTCTCACCTTGACCTGGTCCAAGCTGATCTGAATTTAGTTGTGGCATCAGGGACTGCGTATAGCAAAAGGGACCTTGTAGAAGGCCGTTCCATCCCCAGGCGCATCACGTCAGGTTCAGTGCCCAGGCCGGAACGCGGTGTAACGCGTTTCTCACCCTGGGAGTGAAGTTCAGTTACGGGGGAAGATTGTGGCAGTTCAATGGCGCTTGTAGCAGCTGCAGAAAAGGCTCAATGGCCATCATTCTTGCATGAATCTGATCTCAGTGCACGGTAGGACCCCATCATGACTTCTCCCGCCAGGCATAGGCACCTTACCTATCCGTAGTCTCATGAGTTCTGTCCCGCCTCGCACCACTATCATGCCCTGGCCACAGCCCATTTCGCATACATTGGCCCAACGACATGGACAAGGGAGGCCACCTTATGAATGGATCTTCACGCCAAAGTGTGCTGATTGATAAAAGATGCCCCATGACGTTAATCCTGACAAAGTCTGAATCATCACTCCCTGCACCAAAGCAGGTACCGGCCTTGCAAAGACAGTGGAGCAATTGAGAGAAACACGAAGTATAGCACTTGAACCATACCAAAGAAGAACGTGAATCTGCCCAAAACGCGAATCTACGCGTCTCACTTGCTTGATTCATCCTGGTGGCTGGATATTCTCATGGTACAAGCTCCGGCACTAGCGTCTTGGATGCTGCCAGTAGTAGTCCGAATGGCGCCGAAAGGCCCCTGGTTCACCCAGTGACGCGCAGCCTGCACCCCTGCCCTGACTACTTTAAAATGGCCCGCTATTTGTATTGCCCAGCGCGACCTGACGCGCTTTAGCTCCACGTGACAGCGCATCAAGACTTATACAAAAGCCCATCGCCTTCATCCCATTCTTTACTTTGGACTAGACCATCACCACCGCAACCCGCAATCCCTCAACCTCTTAAGAGCGTCACGCACATACAAAGCATTTGTCTTGTTTCTGTATTGCTCTGATCAACCTAATTCTACTATTCTTTCTCAGACACTCACACTCACCATACAATGGCTGCACAAATCACTCCTTCGAAGCAGGTATGTGACGTCCCAAGTGCCCACAGCTACACATGCCGACCAAAGCCAATTCATTGCTAACACGCGCATCATAGGCTGCTTCCGCCATTGAGAACTTTAACATGGAGTCTCCAGTGAAGAAGCTCGACTTTGGCGCCGCCAACAAGGAGAACGAGCCTTTGACCAAGTCCCTCGATACCACCGACCTCAAGGCAAAGATTGTCGAAGAGCCTAAGAAGGAAGAGACCAAGGTCGCTGTTGTCCCTAGCATCAAGTCTGAGGAGGCCGATGAGCCTCTTCTCCAGGAGAACCCCCAACGTTTCGTTCTCTTCCCCATCAAGTATCATGAGGTATGTGACGCGTTTTAACGCGTAAAGTGGTCTCCCCACACGCGACCTATGCTAACAGGCCTTGATAGATCTGGCAAATGTACAAGAAGGCTGAGGCTTCTTTCTGGACTGCTGAGGAGATTGATCTCTCCAAGGATCTCCACGACTGGAACAACCGCCTGACTGCCGATGAGCAGTTCTTCGTTTCTCACATCCTTGCTTTCTTCGCTGCCTCTGATGGTATTGTCAACGAGAACCTTGTCGAGCGATTCAGTGGCGAGGTCCAGATTCCCGAGGCTCGTTGCTTCTACGGCTTCCAGATCATGATGGAGAACATCCACTCAGAGACCTACTCCCTGCTCATTGACACCTATATCAAGGAGCCCGCCCAGCGAACCTACCTCTTCAACGCCATTGAAACGATTCCCTGCATCCGAAAGAAGGCCGACTGGGCCATCCGATGGATTCAGGATAAGGACTCATCCTTTGCCCAGCGTCTCGTTGCCTTCGCTGCTGTTGAGGGTATCTTCTTCAGTGGTGCCTTCGCCTCTATCTTCTGGCTCAAGAAGCGTGGTCTCATGCCCGGCCTGACCTTCTCCAACGAGCTCATCTCTCGTGATGAGGGTCTGCACACTGACTTTGCCTGCCTCCTCCACTCTCACCTCAAGGGTCGTGCCAGCAAGCAGATGATTCAGGATATCATCACTGATGCCGTCACCATCGAGCAGGAGTTCCTCACTGAGGCTCTTCCCTGTGCTCTCCTCGGCATGAATTCTGACCTCATGAAGCAGTACATCGAATTCGTCGCTGATCGTCTCCTAGTCGCTCTTGGCAACGAGAAGGTCTACAAGGCCACCAACCCCTTTGACTTCATGGAGAACATCTCCCTTGGCGGCAAGACCAACTTCTTCGAGAAGCGTGTTGCCGACTACCAGAAGGCCGGTGTCCTCCACAGTGCCACTAAGAAGACTGATGAGGACGAGTCCCCCAAGGGCGAGAACGGCGGCGACTTCACCTTTGACGATGATTTCTAAACGCCTCGCCTGGTCGTTTCTCTTTCCTATGGCCTGGGCAGTTGCTCATTGGCACGCGCACATGTGAACATATACCCTGTTTAACTTCTTGTTTGTACATCTGAATGGGGTCTCGGGGCGGCGATGCTTGGTTAATACTACGGTCGGCAAGGTCGCAGTCATACTTTGGATCCGGAAGCTGAATTTGCACGGATCGATACGGCGTTAGTGGATCAGGACTCTGGGTGGATGAAAATAGCATTGATGGCTTGATCGTATTTATGGATGACGATATTACTTTACCACTCTCCTAGATAGAGATGAATTGATTAGATTAGCATGCTCTTTGTGGCCGTTGCCTGTGACCTTTAGTAAGGTACTTGCATGTTTGTCTTATCTTAGTCCTCTGCTCATGGTTGAAGCTCTGGACACTGGACTTTGCAGACTCGCCTGTCTCTTGGTTTCGTGTAGTGAAGAGACTTGAGAAGGTGAGACGTCTACAAAGTGGCATCTCGAAGGAAGACTGCATTTAACGATGCTGCTCTTTTTAAGTGTCATATCTGCTGCAAGCGTCATTCCATGGTCATCAATCCTCATATCCACAAATATACATTGAATCTACCAGAGGCAATCAAAACAACTCATCGAGCTCGGATATCTTATTTCTTGCCCTTCTTCTTCTTCTTTCCACCCCCACCCCCTTGTGCCGCCTGTGGTGTCGGCGTGGTAGCTTGTGGCTCCTCCGCAGGAGTTGCACCATCGCCATCTGCCATTGTCACTTCAGGTACATCCGGCACCGCAGCCATACTCCTTCCCAGCCGACCCAGAGAAGCATGTATCAAACGAGTGACCTCCTGCGCCTTCGTGGTGCGGTACTTGATGGTCGCGCCGCTAATGGGATCGTAGGCCTTGAGGACAAGAGAGCCGCGTGGAGGCTTGGTGACGGGTGTTTCGCCGTCTGCATCGGGTCGCGTAGGTCCAGGTTTGAGCTTGTATGTTGTGGTGATGAGAGTCTATGGTGTGGTTAGCTTGGGGTTGAGTGGTCGGCGCGTGGACGTACGGTGGCAGGGTGGGCCTCTAGGAGAGCCATGGACTGGTCGAGCCATTCCTGGCTTGTCTTGAGGTACACCATGTCGTCGAGGGTTGTATTATATTGTCTGTCGTGATGTTGCAGGTGATGTCGTGTGCTGGTCCGTTTCGGCTTAAGGATGACCGTGGGCCCAGCTGTGCTTATGCGCCCGACTGCAAATAAATGTAACCAGAGAAGTCTGCTCGTGTATTTGATTATAAATGGCCATAAGAGTCCCAACAGGACGTTTGTTGATGCAATGTCGTTCGCGGTCTTGAAGTGGAGAGTTGAATGAGGTTGGATTTAGAAGGTGGGATGCTCTTTGGTGGGGCTCAATGAGGGGCCGGAACGACTGAGCGCCACAACACCACGGTAGGTACAACAGTCAGATGCCATTTACTTCCAATAGGTAGTCTTAAAATATCTCATATAGTGCTTAAGGTAAATTCCATATTATAATGTCATTCAGGTGAGACTATCTCAATGTCAGAGACCTATCATCGTGCTATTACAGAGACTCAGCCAAGCATGATTGCCACATGTAGAGTCATTACTTACGTATGCCTGCCCTTCAGCAATAAGTTGGTTGGCAAGGCGAGACCTCAAAGTGAATACTAATTAACTCCCAATAGACTTCTAGATATGTGTTTAGTACATACCAACCCTGTCAATCGGACAAATCTTGGTAGCTCGAGATTATATAGCCCAGCTTATTTAATAATTAGGCCTACACTCCATATCTGCTTCACAGTCTTCCTTAAACTGAACCAGAAGTGTAAGTAAGTGATGTTGAGTTGGCTTGTGACTACCAAGTTATTATTACCTCAACTCAAGGGTGTTCCATCCGACATGCACTTATTAACAGCCTGTCCGCCGTACTCCTGGGAAACGCGCATTAGATACAATAAAAACATGATAACATAGACCAATTCCTCACCAATCTAAAACTAGAAAGATCAATGAATGAAGTATAGGGCTTTATCATAAACGGCTTCAGATTCAGAGAGTACCTAATAATGAATGAGCCAATAAGACCATAAAACCAAGGCACCTATTCTAGGGCAGCAGGCATAGGTTAGTAGGTAGTAGGCAGAGACAGCAATCAGGCCCAAGCCATCCAATCATTCGTCATTCATCTCACAACTCAACCAACACCCAGCCATTTGTGCTTGACTCACCCTATGCCATACAAAAGGCAACCTCCACACAATAAGTATCACTTCGTTCTTCTCAATCAACACAAATCTTCACATCCTGTCCCATCAAGCCAACATGGATCAGTCCAAACAAAGAACGTTTGCGCATCTCAATGGTAAGTAACCCTCTTGAGCAACGAAATAAAAGAGACGGGATCCATGCTTTCAGCAAAATCGTATTGCACAGGATGTAATTATTATGAGGATGCACTAAGAAGGTAAGTCTGTGCAATCTAGACTGACTGGATCTATCATTAAACTCCTTCCTTCTAGAATTAGCTATGCCTGTTGAAATCATGCATCTCATAACAGATGAGATCTTCTTGCTAAAGGAGCCTTACAAGGGCATGCTCTACTTGGCACTGGCCTGCAAAAGTCTCAGAGCGATTGTCCTTCCACTTCTATACGACAAAGATGCAAAAGACTCACTCAAACTCGATCATCAACAGCCCCTGGCTCTTCAATGGGCCACCTGGTTTGATGCCCTTGAAACAGCAAAAGGCTCCCTGGAGGCTCTAGGGCGGACCGGCACAAATGTCCAAGGCAAGATTAACCAGCCTTTCCAGAATGACCGTCTCTACACCTTGAGATATAAGACCGTCCAGAGGACCGGTCCTTCAGGACCAGCCTATGGGTATTTGCATTGGGGAAGCCGGAGCGGCCTTTTGCACCTAGCCTGCCTGCGTGGGAACACAGCAATCGCCACATTACTATTGGACAATGGTTTCAAACCGAATACTCCAGATGGGAAGAGGCTGCCTCCTTTGGCATATGCCTTGAACGAAGATGTGGTAAGTGTCGCAGGCAGGCGTCTTCGGGTCTGTCGGTAACATTCAGGGATCCCATGACAGGCTAACTAACAATTCAGGCCAAACTGCTCATCAGCAGAGGAGCGGACGTCAATGCCACACACGACACCGACGAAACAGCTTTGTGCCATCTCGTTTCTTGGGGACCGATGGATGACTGCGATTGGAGCAAAGAAACCAACATGCCCAAGAGCAAGGGTGCTCTGAATGCTCTGGACACTCGTCACAATCACTTCAGCACTATTCGTTATCTAGTCCAACAGGCCAACGCAGACATATACGCAAATACCATAAAAAACGTCAGTCCCCTGCTTTTTGCCATAAACAAGCGATACGTCGAAGCTGTCCAGCTTCTTCTAGAAGCGGGTGCTTCGCCGAATCCGATCAACAGCGAGACAGGTCAGAAGCGGTTATTGCTAGCAGATGCACTCAAGCGAAACCAGAACCACGAAATTGTCAAAATTTTACTAGAAGCTGGAGCTGAAGCCGACTTTGATTCAATGCCAGAAGGTGACCTTTCGCAGACGCAGGGCGAAGCGCTTCCCATTATGAATCTGATAACGTCACCGAGCAATCCATTATATGCAAAGAAAGAAGTTGACATAGCCAGACTTGTCTGTAAGAAGATAAGACACTTTAACAAGGTCATTGATGGGCATGCACCCTTGTGGTACTACGTTAGAAAGGGAAGAGGGGACATTGGTCTGGTTTTGATAGAGCATGGAGCATGCCCCAAGTTGGCAAATGTGGAAGTCCGTGAAGATACCGTTCCGAGGCTAATCGTACTCGAATAGTATAGAACTTTAGTACAACCAACAACTGTTACCGCCTCGATTCCTTCTCTTTCTCCCCTTTATCACAAATGCCTCTAAGTTCGTGTTGCACCATCATAGCTCGATCATTCCCGAGGCCGTATTAGCCACTGAGTATTTCCAGCGAAGGGAACAATTACATGAACAATGCACCCAAACTCATTAGAAATCATACTAATTGGACGCTTTTCTGGTTAGCCCATCGCTGGATAGGCATTTCTTGTGTGACCTTCATTCTCCTTCAATCTATATGGTCCACTGTCTCCGACATCATCATGATATACCATAATGCAAGGGTATCTATTATTTACTCCAACCATTTTCACTACACAACGTCTTCTCGCACGACTCAGGCATGAGGATCGGGCAGCCAGAACAACAGCTCCTGGTCAGCCGTAGCGAAGAAGTTGTACCGAGGGTTGAAGGCTAGGACAGCTGCCTCTCTCTTATCAGGCAGTGTCCAGCTAGGTTCCAGAACTTTGTTGTCGTTGGGAGCCGCCATAGTATCCCAGACCAGGACATCCTTCTTGGAGCCACTTAGGACATAACGCCCATCGGGAGCGAAACAGCACTCGCCACTGCTCTCTATGTTTGACGAATCTGACGATGAGCTACCACCCGATACTGTTTCTCCTACAGCCAATCGTCGAGTCCCACCGTTCGGCTTGTGAAGATATGCTTTCAGGGTACCCTCGAAAGCGTCCAGGAGGAAGTGGCCGTTACCACGAGTTCCAACAAGTAACGACTTTCCATCATTCGAGAACTCAAGTTTAGTCCATCCCTTATTGAGGCATTGTGAATCTACCTTCCTGCACTGTTCGACAATATCAACCGTCGCAAAAGGAGCCTTGTCATAGTTTCGCGCATCGTAGAGTAAGACCGTGCCGCTACTTGTACATGCGACGGCAAACACAGTTCCAGACGGGTCGTATGCAGCGAGGTATGGTGATCGAAGAAATAGTTGACCTTGGCAGTTCTTAGTTTGTGTGTCCCAGAGGCGCACAGTGTTGTCTTGTGAGCATGAGATGAAGTTGTCGCTGCCCGGGTGAACAGCCATTGAAGTTACAGGTCTCTCGTGACCTTCAAAGTATCTGATGAATGAATTATCATGTGTGGCAAGATATCGGATAGCGTCTAGAGACAAAAGTCAGTCAGCATTGAATTCATCTTACAGTATGTTGGATGAGCTACCGTTCTGTTTTGTACTGGCATAGATTATGCTTGAAGCTGTGTGTGTGAATTTGGCCAGTTTTACTCCGTATTTTTTACTGACTAGGCTCTTGTCATGTCTGCCCTCTTTGACGTGGTAGATCTGTATCGTCTCGTCGCTGGCCGAGGCCATGACCAGTTGGCCTTCGTCATCGTAGTCGAGGGACAATACATGAGGCTGTGGGCGACTGTCCTTGATATCATCACGTCGGAAGAGCTACATATAGCGCGAGACGGTCAGCCCACCAATAAAGCGTACAGTAGTTTAAGTAGGTTTCATACCTTGGTGGGACGAAAGCTGCCTATGACATCGGACAGATTAGAGACGGAGGCGGTGGTGCCAATGGTGCGGTGGATATTGAGTGACGCGCCATTCGGTGTATTAGACCTATCGATGTCCATCGGCGTTGATGACATTGTGGACAGAGAAGTCAGGCAATAGCTCAAGGAGTAAGTAATATCGAATAGGTTACTGTGGTAGGTCTGGGACAAAGCTCAAGCGCGTGTGTTGTTGAAAGAGATCGTCGATTGTACGAGTCGCGAAGGGTCGCAGGTAATCTGGTCGCGATAGCGGTATGATTGAATATCTCATACAACAGTAAGATTCGAGTAGTTGTGGTGGATGTTTTCGTTGATACTGATGTCTTGGTTACTCGATTTTTATCATGTTTTGGAGATGGGAGGCTTTTGTCATGGAGCTCCCTTAGCTGGAGGGGTGTAATTTTGCGGGGTACGCCATAAGCCGCGAGATACGTACCCCGAAAGGTTGGCCAACATAAAGTCAGTGCTACCTAACCCGGGCAGGGGATCATCCTCTCATTAAGTAGGAAAGGCTCTGTAGCTTGGATCAATTATAGCTATGTACCTTCGACATTCGCTAGGTATGGCTTCTTCTGGTGGATTTTGAGGCTCGTTGTTCAATTGCTATGTATCTGTTCCCCATCCGTATATGAATCCAATAGTCAACGACAGCACTCAGTATAATTGAAATCGGAGACGGCATACAAACGCTCGAGCCGTAACAAGCCGCTCAGAGGAAACAGAATCGCCGACCCAGCAACTAGCTGCTTGCCCTGTCTCTCCCTTTGACCCTAGCGTCATGGCAGTGAATCACCACGCTGGCAAATCAGATCCCATCGTCGTCCTCCATTTTCAGGAGATGTACAGCGGTCCAGCGGCCTTGGCGCAAGGACCTGCAGCCGTCCCCGCGAAAAAAGACCGCCGACGTCGGCGTATGAAATGCATCCAGCGCAAAAAAGATAAAAAAGTATTAAACGGCGAAGAGAGACATGGATGTGATCGTGTGAGGTATTACACGGATAGTGCAGGTCCGGAAATACCCTCAGGAACAGTCTGAGGTATCACTGACCTTGACGAAAGGCAGCTTCTCAACTTTGTCAGCTGCTGACAGAAGACGCAATTTGCACCTGTAGAGTCAAACAGTTGCGCCCAATAATTATATATCTTGAGCCCCATTGAAGGCTCCATGTTCCCCCAGCCCATTACGTAGAAACCGTGTATCTTTTTGGTGTAATTGCGCTGCAAGTGGTACCTCGGCGCTGACAATTTCCCGTGCTGCCATAGGTAGGGTCCGAAGCCGCTGGTGACAGCAACAGGTGTGAAACCCTTCTTTTCCACGTTCCCAAATCTTCTTCCTAAACCTTAGTCGAGTAACTTTGTTTATTCTGCATCCTTTCGGTTTCTTCGGGTCGCCGATTGAAGAGGACAGCTCTCCTGTCGCGCCCGAGCTCACCCCGATAGGGATCTGGTTCCCTCGCCCAGTCTCTCCTTACATCTTCCTCTAGCAACTGTCGGCCGCATCCTCGCGTTTGGAGAGATCGGGTCATGTCGACCACTGTTGGGTAAGCCTTCTGGCCATTGGTGTTCGCGCCCAGGCTCTTGTGCTCACTTCGTGAATAGCGCCTTCATTGCTGGCGGCATTGCCGCCTGCGGTGCTGTTACTGCAACACATCCTTTTGAGACGGTCAAAATTCGGTATGTTTTAGGTGTTTGACACGCGGTATTGTCCTAGTAGAGGCTGACAATATTCCTGTACAGTATGCAGTTACAAGGCGAGCTTCAGAACAAGGGCCATCAACCTCACCATTACAGAGGACCGATTCATGGTGTGAGCGTCATTGTGCGCAACGAAGGTGTCCGTAATATTTACCGCGGAATTGGTGCGGCCTATATCTACCAAGTCCTTCTCAATGGCTGCCGTCTCGGCTTCTACGACCCTATGCGCAATGCGCTCGCGAGCTTCTTCCTCCAGGACGGAAAAGCCCAGAATTTGGGCATCAACATGTTCTGCGGTGCAGCCTCGGGCGTCATCGGCGCCGCCGCCGGAAGCCCCTTCTTCCTTGTCAAGACCCGATTACAGAGTTTCTCGGCGTTCCGGCCCGTTGGCACACAGCACCACTACCGGGGCGCATGGCATGGCTTCAAGTCTATCTATGGAACTGAGGGTATCAGTGGCCTCTACCGTGGTGTGCAGGCTGCCATGATCAGGACTGCTTTTGGCAGCTCTGTTCAGCTTCCCACATACTTCTTCGCGAAGCGTCGCCTGGTTCGTCATTTTGATATGGAAGAGGGCCCCGGTCTGCACCTGGCTTCCAGTGCTATCAGTGGCTTCGTTGTCTGCTGCGTGATGCATCCTCCTGGTAAGTCTTGCACCCAAACCAAAGCTAAGTTTAGCGGCTGATATTCACGTCTCAGACACCATCATGTCCCGTATGTACAACCAGAACGGCAATCTTTACAGTAGCGTTGCCGATTGTCTCTCCAAAACTATTCGCTCCGAGGGTCTCTTTGCACTGTACAAGGGATTCTTCCCTCATCTTGCCCGAATTCTACCCCACACCATCCTCACTCTGAGCTTAGCTGAGCAGACCAATAAGCTAGTCCGCAAGATCGAGGATCGCATTCTCCCTGGAAGGTTGGAGATGGCGACTTGAAGATGATGGGATTATTAGTAGAGGTAAATAACGAACGGGCGGCAGAGTGATTAGCTAATATCGATCTATGAGCAAAACTGCTCTTGTATGTGACGAAAAAGAAAGAAATATTTCGAGTCCTCATTTATATGATTATCTAGCAGGACAATAGGAGCATTCGGCACCCCCTGGGTCATGGGTTTGGCAATCAAAAGGCGGCGTGGCGTATTTGAGGAGTTTTTAGTCATGATAGATGCTGTGTTATACCAGAATATATCAATCTGAGTGTTTACATTTTTGCACGAATTGATGCTCTACCCGTGAATTGACCGCTTGCAGCCATAGCATAGCCGGCCTGCACCGGCTGCCCCCGGCCCGTCGCCGGCATCGTCGCCTATCTCTCCGGCCCATCGCGAATCTCCCTCGGCATCAAGTGACATTCCGCAGCTTCCGCAGAAGCTCTTTCCAGGAACTCGGTCCAGCTTTGTCGTTGTGCGCACCACATTGGCAACAATTCCAGCATATCCCTCCTCTACACTATCAAAGTACCGTGACATGACCTCCTCGATGCTCAAATTCTTGTGTGAAACAACACTGTTCCCGGCCTTGGCACCTACTTGGTTGACGGGAACAACCTCCTTTAATGAGGGAACAAGATCGATGTACTGAACCAGCTCGTTGCGAAAGATCTCGCGCAGGGGGTAGTAGACCGGGAATTCTAGCCGACCGGTCTCCTGGGCGGCGGCGCCCTCGACTGCCTCGTATGTGCATACAGTTGTCATGCCGTCAGCAACCTGTAACGGAACTGCAAAGCCTCTACCGTTGGCGACCTCTGATAGTGTCAAGGAGGCGAGTGCTGTTGTGCTGTGGCCGAGGAGAAGCGCTGAGCATGAGTGCTTCTGGGCTTTCTGGAGAAGAAGGTGACGAATAAACTGACGGAGAACGTCTGTTCGCGAGGTTAATGTGGGTAAAGCGTTGAAGAGTCGTTGAAGGCGAGCGCTTGGTTTATCATCTGGTGTGACAGCATCAAGGGGTAGAGTTGACCAGTCGATGCTCTTCACAAAGAGGACGTCCTTGAGAGGAACACACTCGAATGTAGCATTTGGCAGTACACGGCGATACTCCTCCAGCAGCTTCTCAGCAGGAGATTCTCCCTCAATGTGTGATAACTCAGTATCGATATGAATAATCACAGGCTCAAATGGTGAGGATGCCTTGTTCTCTGAGTGGTGGCGGGCCTGCTCGCTGAGTAACTGGGCTAGGACACTAGATGAAGGTCCAAAAGACAGGCCAGCCAGGTATCTCCGAGTAGTGAGCTTCTTTGACAAGCGAGTGTCTTTATGGAGCGCGCCGAGACGCTTGTTTAGTTTATAAGCGACATATTGGATGTAGCAATCACTGAGTCACATTAGCATGAGGGGCAAACGATGAAGCTTCACGAGAGAATGGTACTAACTCACCGGCATGTTTGGTCTGTCCGCAGGAGGAAAGCGGCGTCTTCGGCCTTGCACCGCTTACAAGGCCGGCTGGTGTCCGGGGAAGGCATCTGAGTTGGGTGTGTGCGTGGAGATGGCTACCAACGGAGTTGGAGTTGAGTTTTCGGGTGATCTTTATAGGGTAACCGTTGTTGAGAGCCAGGTAAGGGAAACTGGGGGGCAGTTTCGTTTGTTTTCGTGTGTCAGTGTTTTTCTATCTGAATTGAGTTTCTTTCAGATGCCGAGGGATAGGTTCACATGAGTCGATAGGTGATTTGGGTATCAACTGTGTGGTAAGGTAAAGTTGAGTAATGTGAAAAGTCGAAAATTTTGCCGCCTTCAACCGATCAGTGACAAAGCAATCAGGAAAGCCAACTCGACCACAAACTGAGAGGAACATCAATGGTAGACAGCTAAACCAAGTTCCAAACTACTCAGAGATAACTATGGAGATTTTTTTATTCTATTATTTATACATTCTAAATTTACTTCCACACACTTGAACTCAAATCCAGTACAAAACCTTGCCACCCATTTCACTTACACGGCTCCCAGCATTGCTATACTTCCTGTGGCTAGGCACTTTCTATTTCCTCTAAAAGATGTTGAGTATCATGAGTCAATGCGAAGAAAATACTAGAAGACTTATAAAAAACTAGCCTTCAAGTCATTGCTTCTCACAAGACATGCGCCGTCGCTGACCTTGATGTGTACCGTGAGTTTTCTCCAACCGCTCGGTTCTGATTTCAGATAGTCAAGCTTCTTAGCCCGTATACTTTATTTAGGTATAGTTCAAATATATACGCAGACAGCTGCAGCTGAGTACCGTTATGGTCCCAGTTGCCGCGGAGTCTTGCCCGTTGAAGGGGCGTCACATTCTGCAAACGTGTAGCAACCAATGAAGCAAGCCCTTCTATGTATACGCCTGATGATTCTCTGGCTCCTTGCACGTATTTGTAAAAGGACCTCTAGTCTCTGAACAGGCTACCAAGAACATGTCCGACAAAGTAGCCACGATCTCTCCCCCAGGCTCTGACGATGATCTCCTTGCCTATGCTGACCACGTCCTTCTGTTGCCCGGCATCGCCCCATCCTGGTGTCTGAGATCCAAAGCAGACCAAGTGAACACCAACATGGATAACTGTGCGGTAAGCAAAGTCATCACTGACAGCACCGTAGCCATCAGAAAATGCCCGAATGAGCCACTCCCCTGCGGCAATGTCCTTGTATAGCTTAAGCTGCCAAAGCTCAGCAATGACCTGGCCGAGATCTAGAGGCCGAACACCAATCTGAACCATCTCCCAGTCAACAATACGAATGGGGGTGTGAGTGCCTTTTACCAGAGGAGTGTCAGGGAGTAAGATACTGTTTATAGTCAGCTGACCGCAGTCTCACGATAAGCAGCACTAATACGAGGACTCACTTTCCAGTCCAGAAGTCACCATGAATGGGATACAATGCTGATTGATCTGCAAGCTCCCCGGCAGCCAGATCACTGACGCCTTGCAAAACGTCCCTTGCATCGCCAAGAATCTCGGGGTGTCGATCCACCGCCTGCAGCAGCTGTTGATAATTGATCATGTTCTTCAGACCCTGCATCTCCTTGTTCCCCGCAAATGTCTCTCGTAGGGCTGCTTGCTTAGGTTCTTGGCTCCAGCTGTGGAACGCGCGAAGCCAAGATCCAAGGCCATGGCCGAGCTGCTCGCATTGTTCTTTAAGAGCTGGGGGTGTAGGGGCAGCGTAGTATTTCAGGGCATAGTCTTTCAGACTGAGAGCTTCTGAGAGATATTCTTGGACTTGAGTGTTGCTATCCTGATTGAAGTAATATGTCTCTGGTGTTGATATTCTGCATGATGGCGTTTCTTTTGCCGGGAGTTCAGCAAGGTGAACAAGAGACTCATACTCGATAGCCTAACAATGTCAGTCAGCCCAGCTTGCCAGCTGGTTAGCCATCTCAATATCGCACTTACACATCGAGAAGTTGCAATTTTGAATGCAGGATGAAGTGCAACGTAGCCCTCGCCCTGCTTGATTACGACGCCATATTGATATTTGTCTTGAGTCAATGGCTTCTCGAGAGTAGCATGGTACATGAAGTTGGCAGTACCACCACTGAGCTTTCGTAGGCTTGAGACAGCAAAAGTAGTTCCTTTGAGGACTTGCTCTACTTTGGACCTAATTTCCTGCTCGGTATCTGTGAGGATTCTATGTTGTTCGTGTAAAGACATGGTGACTCGAAGTGGGTGAATGGATGTGTAATGAAGCAAAACAGCCACAGGTGGTGAGGTACGGGTGATTATGTGTTAGTGGTGTTGTAGGACACTGAAGGTAGCGCAGTGGTTTGAACAATTAATTGGCTTCACATTGACGGTAATTGACTACTTATAACCAGGATCAACTGAAGCGTCTGCTTTCTTGAGAAGAGGTGAATATTTACATTGCATGGACTAAGCTGGTTCGGTCAGTATTGAGCGCGTTTAGTCGATGGCTGCATTCGCCGGTGACTCAATGATAAAAAAGAGTCATCGTCTATGGATCGCGATGGTGTTTAACGGAATAAACTGCCGTTGCTAACACCTGAAGTTGGTCACCAATCCATTTCCCCACTTTCACCTGCTGCACTTGGAAGCATTGAATTAATTAACAGCCCGTTCAGCGAGTGTTTCGTCGCTATGAACCCCCCTACTGTAATTCTCCACCAGTAAGCGTCTATTCGGCTCGGAGCGAAGCAGGAAGGGAAGCCTGTCGTAGCATGAAGCTCTCTGTATCTCAATATCTTAGCCGCTGGGCATTATGATATAGCATGGCATGGCATCGTCTCATATTATGGACTCTTGTCGAAGCGCCCTGTATC
Organism: Fusarium miscanthi; assembly: GCA_014898875.1. Classification (NCBI taxonomy): domain Eukaryota; kingdom Fungi; phylum Ascomycota; class Sordariomycetes; order Hypocreales; family Nectriaceae; genus Fusarium; species Fusarium miscanthi. The sequence goes on from JAAVUA010000028.1 coordinate 46,745, forward strand.
AGATTAAGCGATCGACCAGGTGGTCTTGGCCTGACCGAGCCGGGCCTATATTGATTATTTATTTATATCAAGTCACTTTGGAGCAGTTTGTCACCAATCGAGATGACAGTTCTTGGCTAAACGCTACATAGGCGTGCTGGTGGACGCATGACATGGAAAAAGACCAGAAACTCCCCTCCCAACAAAAAGAGTCGCAAGAGCTGAAATCGTCAGATTCAGTCACGAAATAGGAATAAGCCACTTTCGTGATCGTTTTCGGCTGCGGAATATGCGGACGGTTCAACTCAGCTGCTTTGCTTGCACAGCCAGTATCGGTTTGATCATTCGCTCAAGATGTCCAAAGAGACACTGCCCACTGTCATCTTTCGCAAATAGTTAGTCAATCTCTGCCTGGTGCTGGTGCTGGTGCTGGTGATGGAGGGTGGTAACGTCAGGCGATTCGTAAGACTGATAGATGGCTTAAAGGTCTCAACGAGGCGTGCACGCGTTTACTGTCTTTGTTCAAGGGTCTCGACCTCCATGATGCTTCCGCCACCTGATGTAATCCCGTTCTGGAGGAAGAGGGATCAACAGGTAAAAGAACCTTAATCAGAGTGAACCCCTCTTTCGTTCCTTGGTTCAAGGCCCAATTCCGAATGTGAAAAGGTCTTGATTGACTGTTGATGGTGTCTGTTTTCAAGTCCAAAGTAGTGTACGTAACTACGTCTACCAACAGGCGGACCGTAACACGTTGACTTCTTCTTTGACCGCTTTATTTATAAACTCTTTCTCTATCAGTTAAGAACAAAAGGTACTGTACCTAGTGAACCTTTAACGACGCATTGTTTTGGCCGCGAGCAGTGCATCTCAAAGAAACACCAACTGATTCGACAAGATCGCTTCTTCAAAACGCCTGAAACGCCTACGGGCAAACTCAACATGCAGGACACCCGGTACTTGGCACTCAACTAGAAATACCTGAGCCGTCCCTGCAATATAGCGGCAGTTTCGCTTGTTGCGCCTTGTACTGGAAAAGTACCGGGCCTGCAGATCTGCGACTTGGCTTATTGCTTAGCTCTGAGTTAGTGCCCTGTTACTGTATCCCGTCCCCCACTTGACTCTGCGACAATCTTCGTTCCTCTCCGTTGCCGATCAAATCAAAACACCCTTCCCTTTCCTCTCCTTTCTGTCTCCGTCCTTTCGAAACCTGCAAATACATTTCAATCGTCATTCAAACCTTATACTCTTTCTTAATTCCATCATCTCTCGTCCCTCTTTCTTTGTCTTTATCCTTCTCCGCCATCTGCAGTATCTGTCTGCATACCTACGCCCTGTAACTACTAAATACTCCGGCATTTCATCACAACAATCAACAATATCCAATCCTATCCAACCTGACACGACAACCGCAAACTTCACTGCCATAGCCAGTTCCAGACTCATCTCCTCAGTCTCACCGCGTAGACTCCGTATCAGTATAACGTTCCACGCCCGCAAACCCCATCGTCTCGACTTCCACGACCTTTTACTCCCCTACAAGCATTATATCCTGGTTTCCAACCCCTGCTTGTAACACCAGCCTTTCGACAATCGAGAGGCCCATCGTTTTCCCAAATTTTACAACGAGACCTTTACTTCTTGTCTGCTATCAGCCTCCAGACGCTTTTACCGGTCGACTAGTCCGATTATTTCCATTCCTGCGCAATTCTTCGAATCGAACGCTGGCCCCTCTCCTTCACGAACCGTCAATGTTCGTGACATCACCACCACCCTCATCATTCTCGAATTTGATACCGTTCGCCGAAACATAGTAAACAATGGCCGGAACTCTCGTTGAAAGGGCCGCACATCCGATCAATCCATCCTCTCTTGATACCAAACTCGACGTTTCTGCTCGTCCTCGCAGCCAATCTCACCTTGAGGCTGCCTTTTCCCCCGTCAACAACGACGGTTGTTTTGACTTTGATCGCGTGTTGAAGAGCGGCTATGTTCAGAAGCGCACACAAAAGACAAAGGTTAGCATCCGCCGTCACTTGACCTTTTTTGAAGCATGATGCCACGGCTTACGGCTCTTGTCCAGTACTGACTCCTTTCTAGAAATGGAAGCCTGTCTACCTTGTCTTGCGACCCAACACCCTCTCTTTGTACAAAAACGAGAGCGAGTCTCGACTACGACACCAACTTTACTTGTCCGAGCTTACAGCCGTCGCCGAATTGAAGGACCCCAAGCACAAGCGTGAGCATGTTTTTGGCCTCTTTTCTCCCTCTCGCAACTATCACTTTCAAGCGATTTCCGCCGAGGATGCTCAGGAATGGATGGACTTGATACGACGGGATGCGCGCATCGATGAAGAAGAGGACGAGATGTTTCTTGCTAGCCCGCGTGCCTCTCAACAGCCTAACAATAGCATCAAGCCGGCCTCTATCAACAGCAACCGACCAAACGAGCATGAGCGCTTCCTTTCCAGCTCTCCGGAACCAATGGCACCATCTGCTCCCAGATATGTCACCTCGGCAGGGGGTAGGAGAAGGTCGTCGATACTAGAGTCTTCGGGACTATCGGGTGCGGAGTTCGCATCGCACTCCGACCTTTCCGACAATGAAGCTTTCCGTCCCCAGGACTCGTCCTACGATAGTTTGGCTGTTCAATCGCCTGGCAAGCTACCCCCAGCCGTTCGCCCACCAGGCCAAGGCATCCGATCTGCGAGCCAAACGAGCGTGTCTAATGTTGACCAAGATCCCGACCGTGTCATATGGCAAGGCCGGCTCTACCTCTTGCGTCACCGACGTGGCATGCGCCAGTGGAAGGATATGTGGGCTGTTCTTCGCCCACGTAACCTTATTCTCTACAAGGACGAGTCTGAATACACAGCTCGGTGGATTTTACCGCTCTCCGCAGTCGTAAATGTTGTCGATCTGGATCCTCTCAGCAAGAGCAAGAAGCACTGCCTTCAGGTTATTACTGAAGAAAAGAGCTACCGCTTCTGTGCCCACGATGAAGATGCTCTTGTTCGCTGCATTGGCGCTTTCAAGAGTTTGCTTGCTAAGCGTCGCGAACTTGAGGCTCGCGCTGCCGCGACGGCCACATGACTTAAGCGCAAAAACAGACCTCACGGGATCTCGGTCTCACGAGACCCAATGGTGTAAACGCACCCAAGATGAATCATGATGATCAATGTTTTCTTTGTCAGTTTTCTTTGTCATGTGCCAGCGGCCGTACTGTTTTCTTTGTATTTCTTGTTCATTGTTCATTGTTCATAGCGAATATGTTGCTTGATAGAAGAAAGAGGAAGAGAGCTTCTTGACGAGTTGTATATGTTTCTCAGCGCCTGTTCATTTAACGAAAGCCTCCTATTTTGTTGTGTACATAAAACATGATATCCGTGGTACTTAGCACCATTCCTGTAGAAACCTTCCATACATTATTCAACCAATATTCTTGAATCGAGAACACCATCGTGAGCTTAACCCGAAACCCAAACACCTGTCCATGTCTACTGGTACATTCTGAGCCATTACAAAACGCCGAAAACAAATAAAATCGAACATCGAAGATGCCAAGCTTTTCAAACACAAATATTATCGTTGACCTTGCTCGTGCCATATTGGCAACTGCCGGCGCAGCTTTGCCTAGCTCGTCTTGGTATTGGCCGAGACAAAGAGATCTTGGCATGAATCCAAATAAGTGACTGGACAATGAGAGTCGGACTCCCTTAGTCTAGACATGGCCGAGTTTCGTGGATGATGTGCGCAACAACTATGCGTACTGCAAGCAAAAAAAACCCCACTGGATCTTTGGTGCGGAGCGGCTTTGTACGCAACAGCGTCGTTATATATTCTCGAGGAGAAAGGTGTCATCAAATTCGCCGTAGTTTAGGTTGTCATCATCCCTGTCGTTCATGAGGGATTCAAAAGTAATGTCGTCGGTCCCATCGGCGAGACCATCGCCTGTGCCGAGACCACCGAAAATCTCGTCATCAAAAACCGAGTCATAATTATTGGTTGACATTTCCTGTGAGGCTCCCAGATTGTCTGTATCCATCGACAGGTCTTGCTTGGATGCGTTATCGGCAGATCCAGCTGGCAGTTGTGAGATGCCATTTGTCTGAGAAGTGTTGTTGGTGGGCAGGATGTCGTCCAGACCTAGTATATCATCATTACCCTCCGCGGGAGCAAAAGCTGCAAGGTCAAATGAAGGTTCCCGAGAATTGGAAGGGTTCTGCGAGTCATTGTTTGTCGGAGCCAGCGTGAACTGCATATTTGTAAAGTTGAGTTCTGAATGGGGTCCGTCGCCAGTAAGGTCTGTCACGCCATTGTTTTGGTTGTCCACAGGCTTTTGCTCCATGATTGGCATCGGAGCCATCGGAGCAGCGGTAGCTGGAGCTGAAGCTGGAGCAGCAGGAGAAATCGTCTTCGTAATCGGCTGTTCAGGACCGGTATTTGGAATTACAGATGAGCTGGTCACATTATTCGGCACACTGATAGGTTGGCCGACATCGGGAAGCCCCATGCCCATGTCAGGAAAGGGGGCGACTGGTTTGTTAGTCTTAATCTCTGTCATATGCTGATCCTGAGGGGGAGGGGGAGGCGATGATTCAAGGTCAATGACCATGGGAGATTTGGACTGAGATTCAACCGGCTGAGGCTGTGGGGGTTGGGATACAGGAGTAGGTTGGCTTTGCTGAAGCTGCTGGCTCTGCTGCTGCTTCTGTTCTCGTAGGCGCTTGATATCGCGCATGAGAACAGACTTGGCATCGATCTAAGATAATGTGAGATTTGAGGCGTTGAGGTGATGCTCGAAGTGACTTACAATATCCCACTCGAGCTTGTGTAAGGCTTCCCGGAAACCGTCAATAGACTCTGGCAACTTGGACTTGAGGGTTGACTGAGTAGACTGCGCACTCCCTTGAGCATCCTTGCGGGAAGCCCTGAGAGCCTTTCCAGTGTGCACCAGCTGTAACGAAGGGTCAGAAATTTGTTCAAGTCATTATAAGGATGGAGGTGACACCTACGACATCGTTGACCATGTTCTGCAAGACATCCAGCGGGTCCGGATCCTGATGAGATTGGGAAGCCATGGCCGTACCAGGCGACAGTTCTGGTGGATACTGAGAAGCCGTTCAAACGAATGATGGGAAGTTATGTTAGTTTAGTTGTCAAAGGACGGTCAGATATCGACGTTGCTGAACAAAGTTAGGGAGAGCCCAAGAGGCGCACTCCTCGCTGGACCCGGTTCATCCCCAGGTTAAGTGTTAAGCGCGTCCAGAGGAACGACATCACGTGCACCTCACTAAGGTTTTGAGTTGGATGGACTCACTGACAAGGACAACAGTGAGCTACCTACCAAAGACTCGCTGAAAGTTGAAAGTAGCCTCGCATATTTTTATTCTTAAGATAAACTCTGGGAGACGTTTAGAGCCCAACTATTTGTGTACGAACCATGTGATTGAGACCTTTGAGCGTTGCAGTCCTGATCGTACGGAACGGAATGGGTTGCTTCGCAGAAAGAAAACGTTGGCATCTAGAAGAGTTAGCTGTACCTACTGATATAGCCTTGGGAATCTGACTACAGAGAATGTCATACATTTAGGTACCTAGGTAGTGTCCAAAAGAGCCACCTCGGTACATAGATCTACTTATATTTATATCGTTCCTGGGCTTTCACCCTCCTGTAAGGTATTTTGAAGGAAATGACCCCAGTTTAACCACTTACACCTTTGCCCTCCAATCATCATCTCTCTCTTTTGCAAAGCTAAGCGTTTCTCTTATTCTTGGTCTCCAGCGAAGTCTGCCTTTGACCTCTTTATATAAACTTTAACCCCCTCAAGTATTCGATTTCGGGGGAATATGCCAATGCTCTACAATGTTAGTAGGCGATGTATGGATGGGTAGGTTAGTAGGTAGCTGTAGTTGAGACAAGTTGGAGGGCCAAGTAGATGTACCTCCATTAACATGCGACTCCCCTTCACCACTCGTTGTAAGGATTAGTTATATGTGGTAACTTATGTGACATGATAAAAGCTACTTCGTGTCCCAGCTCAGCCCATGCAAACTCTCTGCCCGCTTCTCCAAGGTCCGATGCAGTTTGCTCGGTTCTATCCCATCCCCCTCTTCCTTCACTCTTAGCCCTGGCACTTTGGTCAAGGCAATGGCGTCTAGAACAACAAACAACCAATCGCCGATCAATATACCTGCATGGTCTGTTGGGCTTCGATAGTCGGTAAGGGAACAAGTACCTTACCTTATTACCTACTTACCTACTAACCTTAGTACCTTACCGACCAACCACCGCCTGTGTGCCTTATTAGGTAGGTAGCTCACTGTACGATGAACTGTGCAGTGAGAGGTACAAGGCGATATCCGTGCATATGTAAAGCTGTATGTATGCCCCTCCATCATCCGCCTCTCGTCAGCTTCGTCTTTTACTTCTCTCCTCTAAGTATTCATAGTCATAATCTCGTTGGAGCGGTCCTTGTATCGGGTTTCCTTTGGGCTTTCACGGTTCCTTTCGGTTCCTCCGTTCAATTTCCTTTTCATATCATCGACTTCCACCATCGTATCGCGCTGCTTCTCTGTCATAGCTCTCTTCTGTCACGCCATCTCCTCTCTTGTTACTCTCAACTTGTCTCTTTATTTGGGTCAGTTTCTGCCTTTTCTACGTCTCTCTGCCGGTCTTCGATTCTCGTGCGCGCCAGGCTACGAAAAAGCACCATCTGCACGCCTTCTTTCAGCCTGTCGACCAGCTCTCTCCATCAAATTAAACCACCCCACGTCTCACAACCGGCCACGATCAAGCCAAGGCCACCGTCTCGTTCCGCTCCTGTGTTACAGTGCCAAACTGCACACGCGCGCAACAATTCGATCGCTCCTCTCCGGAAGCTTGCGCCTTCGTTCGCATCTCCGTCAACCGCTTCTTGGAGATTTTAGACGTTGGAGTTTCCACTACAACCTCCCACCCCAGTCCCAAAGTTTTCGTCTGGACCCCGTTGTCAGACCAGATCCAGACGCGGGCCCCTCCCTCTCTCTCCCTGTGCCCACCGTGTCACTCTTAGCTCCGGGCTGTCTACTCGTCCAGTTGGACCCCTGTCCTGTCAAACGCTAGGAGGTACAGGTACATTATTGTCACCGACCGCCGACTCTCCACCTCGACCGACCGACTTCAGTACAACACAGCTCATAGGTAGCCTCCAATTCTTCTTCTACCTCTGCTCTGCCGCCCTCTCCTTCCGTTACTCATCCTTTTTGATCATCACCCCGGACACGATACCATACAACATGGCCGACGCTGGAACACCCTCTAACCCAGGCCAGCTGCCTCCCCCTCAGGCTGGTGCTGGCGCCCCTGGCTTCGAAGCTGGCCAGAATGGACAGCCTATGGCCCCTCCGCCTCTACATATCCCTCAGAATACCAACCCGATCCCGACTGCCATCACCTCCCCCAGATCCGCTGCCGATCAAGGAGGTATCATGTCGCCTACCAGTGCAGGTGGTTTCCGTCGTGCTGCCCCTGAGCCCAACAAGCGTGCCCTCTACATTGGTGGCTTGGATCAGCGTGTAACTGAGGAAGTCTTGCGTCAGATCTTCGAGACTACGGGTCATGTTCAGAACGTCAAGATCATTCCCGACAAGAACGTAGGTCTTAAAACCCTCAGAAATTTTGTGGATATGGATGTGGTGGGCTAACACTGCATTCACAGGCGCGTGGCTATAATTATGGCTTCGTCGAGTACGACGACCCTGGTGCCGCTGAGCGTGCCATGCAGACCCTGAATGGACGACGAGTTCACCAATCGGTACATTGCCCTCAACGAAATCCAATACCTCGAACGTCGCCTGCTAACCGTAGCTTAGGAAATCCGAGTCAACTGGGCCTATCAGTCGAACACTACAAACAAGGAGGACACCTCGAACCATTTCCATATATTTGTCGGTGATCTGTCCAACGAAGTCAACGATGAGGTTCTCCTTCAAGCTTTCTCTGCTTTTGGTTCCGTTTCAGAGGCTCGTGTCATGTGGGATATGAAGACCGGCCGATCTCGAGGTTACGGTTTTGTTGCCTTCCGCGACCGCCCTGAAGCCGAAAAAGCTTTGAGCTCCATGGACGGCGAGTGGCTCGGCTCGCGAGCCATCCGATGCAATTGGGCAAACCAGAAGGGCCAACCTTCAATGGCCCAGCAGCAAGCTATGCAGGCGATGGGCATGACGCCCACCACCCCTTACGGGCACCACCAATTCCCAGCACATGGCGTCGCTAGTTACGAGGTTATTCTGACTCAAACTCCCAGCTGGCAGACAACTGTCTATGTCGGCAATCTGACTCCTTACACAACTCCCAACGATGTGGTGCCTCTGTTCCAGAACTTCGGTTTCGTTGTTGAGTCTCGATTCCAGGCCGATCGAGGCTTTGCTTTCATTAAGATGGATACCCACGAGAACGCGGCTATGGCGATCTGCCAGATGAACGGGTATAACGTTAACGGACGACCCCTCAAGTGCAGTGTATGCTTTGCCCGTGTTGCGATTGAGAGATGGCAGCTGACAATTGACCACAGTGGGGCAAGGACAAGACGCCCAGTGCCCAAGGAGCCTTTGACCCTGCTCAGCCTTACAGCCCACAGAGTGCTCAAGCTCCCGGCTTCCCGGGCACGCCTACATACTATCCTCAGTACGGTGGTAAGTGAAATGTGAGCAAAGCTCAATCGCAGAAGTAGCTGACAGTGATTTAGCCCAGTACGGAGGACAGCCTGGAAACTATGGTGGACCACAGACTGGATCACCGGCCGGCTATGCTGGATCCCCTATGGGATATGCCGCTCCTCAAAGCGCGGGCGGCTACGGTAGGGGCCAACAGCCTCCCAATGCTGAATGGGCCCAGCCACGCCCTGGACAGAACTTCAACAATGGATTTGGTGGTTATCAGGCCTAGGGGGCAACAACCATACCAGAGCAAGACAAGCCAAAAAGCTGGACGAAAGCTGGGCATGGTGGTATCATGGCGAAGGTGTCTATCACTTGATCATGCCCCGGGACGGGTTTCTCTTTGTCCGCTTTTCATGATTCCCCTTCATCTTTCTCACGTTCATGTGGATTTCTCTCTTGTGCTTGCTTCTGTTGCTTCCATTGCTCTTTTCTCAGTATCTTCAAGCATTATTACAGTTCAGGCCTGTGATACCCCCGTTCCGTGTTATGGGAAAGAAAGGGCAAATTTCCTCTCTTGCTTACAAACGGATGTATGCATTTCTCTCTTCTCTCCTCTTCTATTCCTGTTTCGTCGTTAAAAGTCAGGGAGCGCCACTTGTTTCTCAAATCTCTCTCAATCTCAATCTCAATCTCTCTCTGTACGAGTGCTAATTCTAGGATACCACCAACATTTCTTCACCTTGACTTTGTTGCATTAAGTCAGGAGCCAGTCTGGCATTTCAAATTTCCCTATCTGACGACGTCATGAGCGTTTCATCCATTTTTGTGTCTCATGGAGCATCTGATTGATATTTCAGTGGCTGGCGAAGGGGGGTGGCAGTTCCATTCCGTGGATTCTCATCTATGTATTTAGCGGCGACCTTTTTCTTTCTTAACGGGACATTTTCTTCTTTCTCCTTTTTCATTAATAATTATCGCGCACGATATGATGGAACAACGACTTGACGACTCTGTAAGATTGATGACAAAAGGTGAGGAAGTGGAAGACGTTGGAGAAACGCAAGTTGAGGGACGTTGGCGAATGTTACTCGAGGTGCACAGAATTCTCGAAGGAAATTAGGTGGCAAGAAGGCGGCAGTCGACGAAAGGGATGAAATAAAACAACAAGACAATCTTACTTAACTATCGGCCGTGGAACCCTCGGCCTTTCTCTGATCAATTGGACAATGGCGTAGGGTGACACAATCGAACCGTTCTGCCGAGATGTTGCCAGTCATCAAAGTTTCCCATCTCGACAATGATGCCCAAGCTGAGAAGTGAGGTTTCTACATATGAATTGGTATAGTAACAGGTTTACGTGTTAGATATTTGGCACCAGTGAACCCCAGTAAATGTGTAAATAGACACAGAAGCCACGTAGGTTCAGATTGGATGGACAGACGGATGGGATGGCAAGCTCATGAAACGCCAACGAAATAAACGGGGCAGAAGAGGCTCTGGGATTTGATACCTACAGGCTACCGTCTTGTCCTACCAGATGGTGAGAAGGGCCGGAAGCCGTTTAGAATGTGAAACTTGATTTTTATTCCGTGGTAACTCCTTAAGACCCTGAAAGGGACGTCATTTTTGACACGGTGGGTTAATTGGCTAACATCTATGGCATGGGTAGTAAGAGGTATGGGCTGTAAATTATGAGAGAACCCATGTTGATGATGACAGAATACCTTAGGTCTTAGGTAGGCAAGTCGAGGATGATGCTAATGATAATAGATTTGTATTGGGAAATCGAGGTCGTAAGCTGACCGGCTGAGGTACCTGGGTATCAATCAATGAATGGTAATTTCCGGGGTGCCTATATGTGTGTCGCTCGTGTCAGAGGCAGAGAGAGTCATAAGCCAAATTCTGGTGCGCGCGTACATAGGTACCTAGGTACCTTAGTACCTTAGTAGCAGAGGATAGGAGGGAATGACCCCCGCAAGATACTGCATGTACTACTGTCTTGATAAAAAGTACTCTTGTTTTGCCACGTTGTAAAGCAGATCAACTCTGATTGCGCGTAGAGAGGCAGAATGTGTGCATCGTTGAGTAGCAGTCAGTGGTGATTTGACAGTTGATTGAGGGGGATCATCACAACCTGTCCACTGCGGCGTACCCCCTTGTTGTTGTGGCAGGGTAGAGCAGCTAGAGCAGACTGCCCAGGGAAACAAGCCTAAGGCGCCGCAAATCTCGCACGTTTCTGTTTTGCTCGTGTACCTTAGTAGATAGGTAGTAGATACAGTGGTGGGGGGGCTCTTTTTGACTTTTGGCTATTGGCTAGACAGACCAAGATGATTTCTACGTACATACACTTACTTGGTCCAATGTGACTGCGTAACGTTCAGCTGTTGATTATTTTATTTTGCTGCAACAAAGGTTTTATGTCCATAGCGTTGAGTTGCTGATATTTGATGCATACGTTGTTGTTGCGGATGTTTCAACGCCTAAACTTGGCTCGTAACTCGTGTCGACGTGAGCAACCAAAGACAACAGCATGAAAGTTAAATCATGCGCAACAAGGCATTGACATAACTAACTTTTATGTGTTGGTAACATACGCTGAATTCTAATTGAATTGCAACCGAAAAGATATAGTAAGTAAGGTACCTTACTTTAGTAGGTGCCCAGGTAAGTACCAAGGTAACGGAATTTGATTATATCTCGCTGAGGCAGGTGGGCTTGTAATTTGAGCTGATATCAACCTTCTTGACTCTTGCACTCTCTTCTTCCTGTGGCATCCATCTACAGATAGTCAGTATCTGCACCAACGGGACCTCAACCTCCCTCCCACATCAACTCACCATCCATAAAATGAATGGCTTCATTTGTCAACGCTCTTAAGACTAGAATCTAGAGCATCCCTTCCTATACAGCAAACTTCCTCCTCATTTTCCTTACCCTCTTAATTCTTGCTTCAACACTTGAGTCCTCTACCGAACCAATACCTACCATCTACAGATACTTGACCTGACCTTGTTTTGCTTGACCTGACTGCCCATATCCACCCCCGGGCCTTGGCTTGGGCCTCCACTGTCTGCCCAATCTATCCTCCCGCCCCCTCGTCTCTCTCTTCACGGTACGGTACGAGACGACAGTACGATATTCTGAGAGCCTGACGTGCCCATTGTTGCTCTTTTCAATACGCACCCTGTAGCTGCTGTTAGTTCTATTAGGACGGCCTGGGTTAGTCCGTTCTACCGCATTATTGCCTAACCCGTTCTTACAGGTCAGAACAGGACAGGACCTGCGCAACGAGACCCAACTCGATCCATCTCCAACTTGGCGAGCGACCACGCTGCACCCGGCCCAACCAGCAACCAGCTGCCAGCCAACCATCACATTCTATCCATTTTCTCTGTGCTCTCTCTACATTGGATTGTAGCTAGCAGCTAGGAACTCGACGCTACACTACACCATTCAGACCTTTCTCCTCTTACTCTCATTTTTCTCACTCCCATCCTTCATCCCCCCCCCCGTCGCTGGGATCTCATCGACCGTCGACATCATCGTCTACGCCCGATAACCACGCATTACGCATCCCCACTCGCGACAACCACAACAACAACAACGATTTCACTGCTGACCATCGACCGCCTCTACTTAATCGCGGCGACCAACCTGACGCTGTCTTCCTAAGCTGCTTGATTCAGCTTCCGCAGCAGTCAGTCAGCGCAATGGATCCTCAGTGGCAGCAATATCCCTCCGCGAACTCGCCTGGCTCCTCAAGACGACACAACGGCAATACCCAAGCCTCTCGAGACTACACCAACCAGCCCCCGCCTCAAGGCGGATACAAATACGACCAGTTCCACGGCGGCGCCCCCGTCCATTCTGCTGCTGCTCCGCCTGCTTCTGCTCCCGTTGGTAACCCCAACTCGTCCGCCTCTCCAATCTCACCTTCGCAGATGCGCGACGGCAACGGCGACGTCGCTATGCACGATGCTCATGATGCTCATGCTGGTATCAAGTACCCCATGAGGCCCCTTCATCAAGCTCACATGTCGGGAGGCCGCCCCGTCAACCTTCACTCAACTCAAGAGTCTTCTTCCGTTGCTCAACGATACTCGCCCATGGAGGCCCTGTCCCCCACTTCACCTTACGCGCCCAAGTCGGCTTCAAACAGCCAATTCACAAGCCCGACCTCCCAGCGACAGTCACCTACACGCCAGCCTGATTATTCTCAATCTCCATATTTCCCTGGCGCCCGCCAACACCAGCAAGGCCAGCATCTTCCTCCTATCAACCCTTACGCGTCCGCCGGTCACCAGGAAAATTATCCCTCCTCCGCTGTCGGCAATCTGGATGCCGCTTTTAACCTGGACCCCAAGTCTCCTCGACGGCCTGTGCCCCAACAAGTGACCAGGGGCCCAGTTCCCGAATTCAAGCAACTCTCCTCTTCCGCAGATCTGCAACCCAAGGTCAATTCACAGCCTCCGTTCCGTCGCGCCAACCCTGAAGGCGGTTTCATCAGCGTATGTTTTCAAGCCTGTACAGCTTTTGACACACTTTTGCTCACGATATGATCAGCCTCTCCAAGCTCTTACTGTTCAATTGCCTGCTACTTATCGCATCTGTAACCCTAGCTTCAAATATGAGTCGTCGCGCAATCCTCGCAGAGTCTTGACCAAGCCTAGCAAGGGCACCAAGAACGATGGCTATGACAACGAAGACAGTGACTATATCCTCTATGTCAACGACATTCTTGGATCTGAAGAGGCCGGCCACAAGTATGTGTTATAAAAATGAAATATACTGCATATAATTCTAACATATTCTCTAGAAATCGTTACCTTATTCTGGACGTCTTGGGGCAGGGTACTTTTGGTCAAGTTGTGAAATGTCAGAACCTCAAGACACAGGAAGTAGTGGCTGTCAAGGTCATCAAGAACCGTACTGCCTACTTCAATCAGAGCATGATGGAAGTTTCGGTCCTTGATTTGGTACGGCCGTCAATTCCATTCTTCAAGGTTGGCACTAACAAGAAGTAGCTCAATACGAAGCTTGACAAGAACGACGACCATCATTTGTTGCGACTCAAAGACACTTTCATTCATCGCCAACATCTTTGCTTGGTTTTTGAGCTCCTTAGCGTCAATCTTTATGAGCTTATCAAGCAGAACCAGTTCAGAGGACTCAGCACTACTTTGGTTCGCGTGTTTGCTCAACAGCTCCTCAACGGTCTCGCATTACTTAATAAGGCTCGCCTGATACATTGCGATTTGAAGCCTGAGAATATTCTTCTCAAGAATCTCGAAAGCCCCATCATCAAGATTATTGATTTCGGTTCAGCCTGCGACGAGCGACAAACAGTGTATACTTATATTCAATCTCGATTTTACAGATCTCCCGAGGTTTTACTTGGTCTCCCCTATTCTTCGGCCATCGATATGTGGTCCCTTGGATGTATTGTGGTGGAACTGTTCCTGGGACTTCCCTTGTTTCCAGGATCTTCTGAGTACAACCAGGTCTCGCGAATCGTTGAGATGTTGGGTAACCCCCCGAACTGGATGATCGAGATGGGTAAGCAGGCGGGCGACTTTTTCGAAAAGCGACAAGATGAGTTCGGACGACGGACGTACCAGCTTAAACCCATGGAACAATATGCCCGAGAACGTGGAACCAAGGAACAGCCTAGCAAGAAGTACTTCCAGGCCAACACCCTTCCTGAGATCATCAAGTCCTACCCAATGCCTAGGAAGAACATGAAGCAGAGCGAGATAGATAGAGGTAAGACCCGGACCGGTAGGAATATCATGTATTTCATGCTAACCGTGATAGAAATGAACAACCGCATCGCGTTCATTGACTTTGTCCGCGGCCTTCTTACAATCAACCCTCTCGAGAGGTGGTCTCCCCAGCAAGCCAAGCTTCATCCGTTCATCACTCAACAGAAGTTTACTGGACCTTTTATACCACCCATGAACCTCAAGTCTAGCTCGCTGAATAGGTCTCCAGCACCTGGCACCCAACAACAACAACAGGCCGAGGCACTTAGCAAGCAGCGGGCTCAAGCGGCAGCAGCTCAACACCAAGCACAACACCAAGCACAACAACAGGCTGCTTCAGCTGCTCCTACCCCTTATGCCAACCAGTACGCGCCTCAAGGTCATACGCAACCGCAGATGTACGGCAACAACTCAATGTATTCTCCCGGAGGCAACCACGCCAACGTGCCAGCGGCATACGGCCAGCAACAACACGGGCAGTATGGACAAATGGTCATGCCCCAACAGCCTCAGCAGATGCCTCAGGGGCAATATGCACAAATGCCCCAGCCCAACATGTATCAGCATCAACAAGGTGGTATTAGGCCAGCACGTCAACGGGCTTCAACCATGGAGCAGCAACAGAGCGGTATTCCCGCTGCCATCCAACGAGTAGCTAGCCATCTCGACCCCAGTCAGCCGATTCGTCTACAGCCTAGTCCGGCGTACTATCCACCCACTGGAGAAAGCATGGCATCTGGCAGCATCGATAACCGAACGGCAGCAGGTCGAAGAGGTAGCCGCGTGCAACAGGGTGGTCGAGGCAACAGGGACTTCATCCGCAACTTGGAGGAGCGCACTCTGGAAGAAGGTTTTATGGGAAACCAGAACACATGGCATTGAAGTGGCCTAACCTAACGAGGGACCAGATGTCCGCGCCAATCTGTGATACGAGCGACTTCACTCGATAAACGAAACCCTTGCCGCCGAAGTCTCTGCGTAATAGCGTGCAATAGGCCGGAGTTCATGGTTGGTAACGAAGCAAAACTCCATAGTGGTTCTAATGTACTAGAAGTCCGTCCTCCCTTCGAAACCCATGCGCCAACGAGGCAAGAGACGCGCCATGCTATATATGCGTGCTCGGAACTGTCCAGTCCACTTGGTCGGAATTGGTTAAGAGGGGGCGTGGCTTCTGTTCATGGTCAGGGAAAGGGAACTTCAGCGTCCAGGTTTCAACGAACTCGAAGCAATGATATTCAGCCTCGATTACAATGCTTCAAGCATTTGGCACAGGAATAGGTTGGGCCAAATTACACAGGGGCAGTATTTGTTTACAGGATTTCTTTGTCTCGACACTATGAGGCACGCCCCAGAAACGGCCGCGCAAGTTATGAATTTACTCTCGGGGCGGCTTTCTTTTCTCTCGTTATTTTCCCTGTCTTCAGTATGGCACTTTCAGGGACGGGGTTTCTGGTCAGGAATTCAACATGGTGCAGGGGGGTTGCTAAATCTCGGCTGAATATTATTCATGCCTAGTGTAACCTGGCTGCTGATATTGTTATGCTTGTCTCGACTTGCTGGTGTATGATGACGGACGGACCGCGCTTGGCATATCGTGGGGTAGGGTCTTGGTTTACAATTCCCATCTTGTAGTTGTATTGGTTTTATTTGGGTTTGGGCGGCTTCAAAGGGGTCATTTCTGGGCGGACGAATCGAGGTTTAAAACCATGAATTACCCCTGATGAATGCGAATGGTTCTCCATCCTCAAGTGATACCATTGCTGGGAGCTGGGACAGTGAGCTGCTTCCACATGGTCGTAACTGGTATCCATTTTCAGGGGTACCCGAAGTATAAAGAGAGAAACATGAGATGATTAGCTTTAATAGCCCATTTTGGACACGTGAACCCCGAACGCCCAGCCCAAAATTTCGTACATAAACCCACTGCTCCCCTTGTTGTGGTTCACCATGAGATTGCCCGGCTACTTTAATGCTGTTAAGTACCTCCCAGCCTGTTCTCTAGAGACCATGTCCCAAAAAAGTTTGCGAAGTAATCGTCAAATGCAATAAAGGAAAAGCAAGAAACAGGCGATACTCCATCATCGCCCGCCGCGACCTCTTTGACTACCTCGGCCTCGTCGGTTGCCGCCCACGATTTTATCGCTGTACAGCTGGTTGTTCCTTGATGAGCCGTTTGTGGTGGTTGTATCCATTAAATCAGGGAAGCCCAGTGAGCCATCAACAATGTTGTCGTTAGTGTTGGGCTTGGTTCCGCGGGTGCTACGGGGACCACTTGGGGCGTTTCTTGGCGCATTGCTAGAGGTAATGGTATTGCTTAAAGGGGCCCCTAGCTTAGGGTAGACCTTGATGATTCTACCATCGGCCTGTAACAAGTTTTAGCAAGAGTTCTGAATGGAAATTGGTCCCGATGGACTCACAGTCTTATCATTGAAGGTCTCGATTACCCGCTCACCACCCTCGCGCGATGCAAAGGCTAGCTCGAAGAGGAGGAATGGGTTTGATTTGACAATGCGACAGCTCAGAATCTCGCCTCCGATGGGAGTCATAGCGCTCTCGATATCAGCGGCTGTGGTACCAGGGGCAAAGTTTTGTGCCATAACAGTGAAGGGACCTGCGAGACCCCGAATTGTCATTCCCATGGCATTGCCAGCGCTGCCCTTGCCTTTCACGATGTTGACCTGTTGTGGCGCGTCGCCAGAAGTGTCCATGCGATCCACGGCAGCGGAGAGACGAGCAGTGCGGCGGTTGTTGGCTCTCTTATGAGCAGCATTGGGAGCTGAGATGCGGGAGCTTAGGTCACCTGAGACTGAGTGATGCAGATCGTGAGTCCATTCTCCGTTGACATTGCCAGGCCCAGGCTGGGTCGAGCGGGTGCCGATGGTGGAGGTTCGCTGCTGTACATGTTGGCTTCAACTGATCGCTTCCTGTCTTTTGCTGTAGCTACCTTCTTGACGCCGACACGGCTTGCTAGCGATTGGCCGGGGGCAGACTTGAGCTTCGAGGGAGCGCTTTGGCGACGGTTCTTTGAGAAGATGCGATCGGCGAGGGCTTCGTTCTTCTTTCGCTCGCGCCCTGAAAGACGATGTCAGGGAAAGACATAAGAGACATGGGGAAACTGATTGTTGCTTACCCTCGTTGATGATCTTTTCGAAATCTGTAGCAACCTTGGCCATGATTGAGATGGAATGGAAGAAATCAGTATACAGCAGAAATCGATGACTATGGTAAGATGAGTTCAGAAGGACAAGGGATGACTGATGCTACTTGGAGGATCAAACACTTCGCTTGTTTTATCTCGTACCTATAGTTAAAGGTTAAAAGAAAGGAAACGTTGGCTGGACTGGACTAGGCTGGACTGCGACCGCGAAGCGCGTCTCCAATTAGAAATGGGAGAGAGTTGTTAGCGACCTGCAGGGGAAGGGGTGGCTCTAGGTATGGTCACAAGGTACTATAGGTACATAATATACATACATAGGTACCTACCTTAGCTCAAGCGCGGCAAAGTTAAGCGCATCTCATGCAACGCCCCTCGCTCAGCTGATAAGATAAGAGTTTTTTTTTTTTGGTGGTTACAGATGGAATCTTCAGCTCTAAGTTGGAATTTCGTGATCACCCTAAGGTACTCAAGCAGCAACTCTCCCATGGCTGATAGGTTATTGCACGGAGGCGCGTGCCTTCAGAGAGCTCTGCAGGTCGCACCGCGACAGAGACTGGTAGAGATTCGGTCTGCTTCTGCTTTCCAAATCCGTTCGTTTCAGCAATCGCAGCGCATGCTCAACTCTACAACTACACCGACTATCGAGGTGACGACCGCAGCTCAAGACGAAAGCTCTGTTGCTGATGCTATCAAGAAAGATGCTCCAAAAAGCCTCGATGCACCAGCTGACGAAGCAACATGGAAAAAGAAGGAAACCCTTAAAATGGAACGGGCTGTCAACAAGGAGTTACAATACCTGAGCAATGACCCTTGGAAAGTTGCAGAATACGTCAGAAGAGCGCTTGAAGTAAAAAAATTCGATGAAGCCCATCTTTTGGTTCAGAAAGGCAGTAAAGATATGCAATTGGTCGTGCCATGGAACTTGCTACTGGAATATCTGCTCGACCAGCAACAAGTCAAGGCAGCGATCAAGCTATTCAACGAGGTAGGCTTGAGATATAGCCTTCAGGTTCTTCTCTCATCTGTGATACTAACATTATCTGAAGATGAAAAAGCGCGCACAATTCCCCAACGCGCAAACCTACACAACCCTGTTCCGCGGTCTTGCCAAGTCCAAACACCCTAAAACCGCCGTCTTCGAGGCTGTAAAGCACTACAACGCCCTTTTCAAGGACTCTCGCCTGGAACCAAACAGCACTCATCTGAATGCTGTACTCAGCGTGTGCAACCGAGCGGGCGACCTAGACTCCATGTTCTCCATCGTCGACACTCTCAACGAGTCAACTCGAGCTCCAACTTCCTACACCTATACTACCATTCTCAATGCTATACGATTCAACACGCTTGATGGCTTGAAAGAGTTGTCGCCTGAACAGAAGGAATTCAATCTCAAAAATGGAATTCAGCGCTCCAAAGCCATCTGGTCAGAAGTCATGAGTAAATGGAGGCAAGGACGTCTGATCATCGATGAGGAGCTCGTTTGCTCAATGGGCCGCATGATGATCATCTCAAGCGACACCAACGAGAAGAAGGAGGTTCTTGATCTCATTGAACAGACAATGAACATACCTAATTTGTCCAAAGTCAAAGAAATGTCAGCCGAGGAAGCTCGCAAGACAAATCCTCATACCGGTCAAGTGGTCAAGAAGGATAAAAATGGTGTCTTTACCAGTCCTGGGAACAATGCCTTGTCTCTAATCTTGAAGGTCGTGCTGCAGACGAAGCTCAACAGCCTGGGCATCAAATACTGGAATTTTATTCTTCGCCAATATCATCTCGAGCCTGACCGGGATTGCTGGCTGCGCCTCTTCAGCATTCTCAAACAAGCCAAAGCAAGCGGCCATGCTACCGAGATTCTGGACATAATACCGGCGAGTATCACTGGACCAAACTTCTATCGTATAGCCTTGGAAACATGTGTTCGTGACAACATCAACCCAAATGTCATCAAGAATGCCAACCGCGCGCTCGATAGCATGGTGAATCACCTAGAGGTGCCCGACGCTCATCTCATGCGTCTGTACCTCAACGTTTCTCAGTCTACGCACTATCACTTGCGTGCTCGTGCTAGAGAAGGGGATGTGGCTGGTGCCAAACGGGCCTATGGCGTCCAGATCACCGACGCGCTTGATCGTCTGTGGGTGCCCTACCGCAGACTACACGATCACTATTTCAAACGAGTCAAAGCTGAAACGAAGGAACAAAAGAAGGCTCTGTACAATGATCAACGCGAGGTAATTGCTCTCGCACGCATCATGTATGGATCATTCAACAAGGTCATTCAGCAGGAGATGCTCCCTGAAGAAGACCTCAAGAAAATACGCCCTGTCGGGGGACGCATCAACCGCGAGATTCAGGCCTTCTATGCCAACCGGGAGGAAATGGAACCCAACTTGCGCAAGACAAAGGGTCGTGGCACAGCCGAGGAAGATATGTCCGTACACAATGAGGCCATGAATATGGACAACTTTTGGGATACCACTCAAGCAGGAAAGCCCCGATCCTCAAAGCAGACAGACCGAGGGCGGTTGCATCATGATAATGGCCCAGGTGATGGCTATCGACGCGACGAAAACTCAAGGTTCGAATCAAAGCCTCCAAGGCGCGACCCCCACTCGTACAGAGTCTACCCTAAAAACAGCCAGCCGCCACTCGGGAGGCGATTACCAGAGCAAGACCTGCGCAAGCCGATAGACGGCACGCGGCCAGTGAGGCAATCCGTTCATGGTGGCTATCCGGGCCCCAAGCCTAACTGGAACGCCACTCGCCGCTTTGATAAACCGCGACGTTGAGGCTCCTGCACATTGGAGTTTCGAATTGTGCTTGTGTCTATAAACAAGAGCTTACAGTGGGAAAAGCTCGTGTAAAAATAAACTGATGTATGAACGATTTAGACGCAAAAAGGAATGCGAGGGTGTACTAATAGAGCATATGGCGGCGTTTTGTTGGGCGATGGCACTTCTCCATACACAATACCTCACTTACACAATTGAAGCCTTGGCCCTGTTGAATATTCATTTGTCATATCCTCCAGGCCATCATCACAAGCTTGAGTATGGAAGGTTATTTCACCATGACTATCTATTCTGCTTTATTTTGATCTCGGTGGAGAATAGGTAAACAGAGGTAGTCTCTGCTACTATTTGAATACCTTCTATTTTATAGCCAGCTTTACGAACTACTCGTTAGGTCCAGCTTAAACAATAAAATACCTCCATCAAACCCAGCAGCATCACTCAAATTCAAATTGGGATGACGAATCTCTTTCTTGATTCGAGGCCACGGTGGGATATGTTGACCTACTGCCTTGACTGGATGGTCGACCTGAGAGCTGTGATTGCGTATTCGACGTTGACAGTTTATCGCCTTCTGTAGCAGTCAAGGACGAACTCTCAAGTACATTTGCGGGTAGTTGAAACTTGGTGGCCGAGGTCCACCGCGATGGCGAGCATTGGCCAGGCTCTTGCATAGACAGTAACATGTCGGAATTACCCTGAGCCCAGTTTGACGGAATCTGACCTCTTTGCGGGTGGCTATAGCTTCCAGATTTGTTAAAACGACGAAGTGAGTCGACTATTGTCGCAGGAGCGACTAAATCGCAGGAGGACAAGGGCCTTGTGACAGATAGTGTCTTACACCCTACTGGTTGTAGTGTAAGTGCTGCCGAGACCTTGAAACGAGTTGTGATGCGTTCACGCTTAGTAGTGGAGCGCAGCGATCTATCTTCCAGACGCTTATCATCCGGTGCTGCTTCTATGCAAGCCCGTAAAGTAGATGATCTTTCCAGGCTACAGCTAGACATGTCAGGGAGAGGATCTAGCTGAGGTGGATCTTTGTCGATGAATGGTGAAGGGGGCGCAAATTCAGAGTCCTCCAGGAACGGTTTGGATAATTTGGAGATAGGGATACGCGACCCAATTGGAAATACTGAATGGCTACTCGAGGAGCTCCCTTTGCGAGTCCATCTCTCTCTTGAGTATTGAAATGCACTGCTGAGATCTTCCACTAGAATATAGTCAGACACGCCGCAAGCGAGTACTTACTAGCCCACCCACCTGTGTTAAGGAGATGAGGAACTCCTGGAACTTCAGATACTGGCCATTTCTCGAAGTTTGCTGAAGAGGAAGCTGTCTTTCGTCGTTTCGGTTTTAACCATCGCGCAAGATGAGAATACGATGAATTCTGGGAACCTGATCTCTGACTTTTGCGCCGTGTTGACGTATTCTCGCCAGGCCCGTTAAAATCGGTTTCCTCGGTTCTGTCAAGACGAGTCCTGCGGCGATTCAGTGGCAGTCTCTAGCTGCTAATCTTGCTGTGAGGCTTGGCAAGCTCAGGGAACGGAAGCGGAGGCTGAGGCTGAGGCTGGATCTTTTTCTTGAGCTTCGCCTGCCAGGCACCAATGATATTGCTGGGCATGATGTAAGTATGGATGGGATCGGATATGGATGGTGTGACGAGGCAAAGGTCTTCAATCTTGGCTTATGTGTGGTGAAAAGGGTGGCCTAAATACTCAAGGTTCCTACTACCTTAGTACCTACCTGGTTAGTAGGTAGGTAGGCAGGTAGGAAGACATCCACTGGTAGAGGGTACAGGAACAATGGAAGTTGAGAGTTTGTGTTACTTTGGGAAGGTCATTTGACCGAGCTTGCGATTAATGGCATGGGTAGCTCTTACAAAGAGCTTACAAGAGAATATCCGCAAATAAGGAGTGAATTACTGGCAAGTGCATTATCACCATCACCATCACCATCACCATCACCAATTTGCCAAGGTTAGGTAGGTAGGCACCTAGTGTATCAAGACTTATCGCAAGGTATTTCTGGAAAGAGGATGCCCTGGAACTACGGCCCCGACCCTGTTTTTACTAATACCCAAGCTGAACTGCTGAATCTCCAATACATGGTCAGGTAGTCACTATAGGTGTGTTTGACTGAGCCGAGAGATAAACTGCCGTTCAATGTGGGTCACCCTCCATTCCGGATGACTGGGGCCGCACCGGGACGGCCAGCCACACTTGAGTCGGGTAACAAATGAATTTGGCATGTCTTTGACCCAATGATATTATCTGAAGACTAGCTGAATGAAGAATAATGATCTGGCCTTGAGTTTTATATTTTGATTTATACAAATTATTTCAAGTAATGATGCTGCACTACAAGCACCTAAATTACAACCAACGCCAATCGAAAGGTATTGCCTGCAACCACTTAACGAAATTGATGTCCTAGAGGAAAGGATATTGTTCAGTTGTTATTATATCGTAAATAGGAGCTTAAACGGTCGTAGATATGTATTAGGTGCCTTAGTTAAAGTCCTGAAAAGAGTCTCGGCAGCACTAACAGCAAACAGATCACGTAAAATGAAAAGTCGCGTGGAGAGAAATAAGACTCGGTAACCGTTTGATGCCACATATGATCTATGCAAAATACCAATTTATGCATTAACACGTACCTCCCTACGCAGGGTACCCAAGGTCCCTAGGTAGGTACCTATGTCGTAGCGCCCATTGGCTGCTCTCGCGTCAGTCACTTAAATAGATGGCCCCTCCTTCGACACGAGCCGAGACGCGGCTCAGGAGGGACAACGCGCTTTGACGCGTCTCCCTGACCACTTTTCTAAATGAGCACCTCAGCGCTGGTTACCAGGGGACCAACCCAATCCAAGTAGCACCTCCACCGTTTCCATTCTCGATACCATCATTTCCCTGTACTACAATCACGAGCAACATATAATCAAAAAGTGGCATCCAGGCACATAACTCTCCTTCCATTCTCTCACTGATATGCCACCGGCCTAAACTCCTCTCCCGTCATGTCTCACAGAGCGCGGCTTGCTGAGCTCAAGGCTCTTCGAGAGTCCGGCAAGAAGGTCTTTGATACTTACAAAGTTGCCGACGTCGATAATTTATACGACGAAGTTGATGAGGATGGATATAAGAAGGTTGTTCGGGAACGGTTAAATCAGGACGACTTTGTTGTCGACGACAATGGCGAAGGCTACGCAGATGATGGCCGCGAAGACTGGGATCGAGTACAAGCCTATGGTTCGGAAAGCGAAGAAGAGGCCACCGTCCGTGGCCGACCCAGTAAGACTGGTCAGTCTTCCTCCAGGACATGTTCAGGACAGCTCACATATTCACATATCATGTAGCGAGGAAGAGTCGCCAGGAAGAGCAAGCCAAGCGAGCGGCCAATGACAAAGATATCAGTGAATACTTCAAGGGCGCCAACAGGGCCCAGCCAAAAACCAAGGTACGCTTTCCGTCTGCAGCATCGTGGGTCGACCCAACTAAATTAAATATCTCTTCAGGTCGTCAAGACAAAGGAGGACGACGACTTCCTTTCAAGCCTCCTCGGCGAGGTCGACAACAACATCCCTGCCCCTGCTCCCCATACCTCGAGAGTCGAAAGATCTGGCGGCCGTCGCAAGGCCAGGGCCCTTTCACCTGCTCCCGAGCCTGTGTCCAAAAAGACCAAGACCCTCGATACCCGGCTACCGTCCCCCCTCCCTCCAGCCCCCGAAGACGACGATGGCTTCTTTCCCTCCGCTGACGATGAAATCCTCGAGACTGCCGATGTCCCCATGAGCGATCCTGTGCCCTCCTCTCCAGCCGCGAAGGTGGCGCAGAGAAAGGCACAGATTAAGCAGGAACCAAAGGAAGACGACGACGATGAAGACATGATGGAGGTTGCGCATGCTGGAGCCATCGCCACAACCAGTGTCAATCTAGCAAGTTCAAGGCCGATCAAGAAAATTCAGAAAGCAGAGTCCTATCCCACACCTGCCAGCTCCTCTCCTGTTAAACCCAACGGCGCTCAAGTCGACTCGGCTTCATGGAATGCCCTCACAGAGAGGCTGAACGTCGTCACAAGTTCGCCTACAGAAACAAAGACAATTGGCAAAATCGACCACAAGGATGCGATCGAGGAAGACGGCAGTCTCAACTTCTTCTGGACAGACTACACTGAAGTCAACGGCAGTCTGTGTCTCTTTGGTAAAGTTCTCAACAAGAAGACGCGATCTTACGTCAGCTGTTTTGTGAAAGTTGACAACATCTTGAGAAAGCTCTATTTCTTGCCGCGCCAACACCGCCTGCAAGATGGTGAAGAGACAGGCGAAAAAGTCGAGATGATGAACGTTTATGACGAGATTGACACCATGATGACCAAGATGAATGTTGGCATGTACAAGATCAAGGCTTGTACCCGGAAATATGCCTTTGAGCTCCGTGATGTCCCCAAGGAAGCACAGTATATGAAACTTCTCTACCCATACAACAGTGAGTGGCCACATTCCTCCTGTAGATCCCCCAAAGCGGCTAACAAGTATCCCAGAGCCTGAAGTCGACCCCAACAGACCCGGTGAGACATATTCTCACGTCTTTGGTAGCAACACTGCTCTTTTTGAACAGTTCGTTCTCTGGAAGAATATCATGGGCCCATGCTGGCTGAAGATTGAGGATGCCGATTTTGACAAGCTCAAGAATGCTTCCCACTGCAAGCTTGAGGTTTTGGCCGATCACCCAAACATGGTTTCTGTTCTCAGCGAGTCTGACAACCTCGATGCGCCCCCCCTGACTCTTATGAGTGTCTCACTACGGACCGCCTTCAATGAGAAGGATAACAAGCAAGAGATTCTGGCTATTAGCGCAAGAATCTACGAGAAGGTATCCCTCAGTGACACAACTCCTGCAGAAAAGCTGCCCTGTCGAACCTTTACGGTGATCCGGCCGCATGGCCAGGCGTTCCCTATGGGCTTCGATCACCTTGCAAAAAAAAGGAATCGTGGCTTGATTGTGCTGAAGAAGCAAGAAGCCGATATCCTCGCCTTCTTCTTGGCCCAACTTGATGTTGCGGATCCAGATGTAATACTTGGACACCAATTGGAGGGTGTAGACTACAGTGTGCTCCTCAACCGCCTTCATGAAAAGAGAATACCCGGATGGTCCAGGCTAGGCAGACTCCGCCGCAGTCAGTGGCCATCGTCAATCGGCAAGACTGGTGGCAATGTTTTTGCTGAACGCCAGATCTTGTCAGGCCGTCTGCTCTGTGATCTTGCCAACGATGCTGGAAAGTCCGCCATGTTCAAGTGTCAGTCATGGAGCCTGGCAGAGATGTGCAGTTTGTACCTCTCTGGAGATAACCGGCGCCGCGATTTTGACAATGAGGTTGCTCTGAAGACGTGGGCCAGAGAGAAGCAGGGACTTCTCGACTACATCACTCATATGGAAGCCGATACACACTACATTGCAGCCCTGGCCCTGGGTGTTCAAATGTTGCCACTGACGAAGGTTCTCACCAATCTGGCGGGTAATTCTTGGGCTCGAACTCTGACCGGCACACGCGCAGAGCGGAACGAGTATATTTTGCTACACGAATTCTATCGCAACAAGTACATCTGCCCTGACAAGCAGACCTTTCGCAGTCGCCAGCGTGCTGAAGAGGTACAGCGTGAAGAAGAGGCGGTCGAGGGGAAGAAGAAGGACAAGTACAAGGGTGGCTTGGTTTTCGAGCCAGAGAAAGGTCTGTATGATAAGTTTGTGCTTGTCATGGACTTTAATTCCCTGTATCCCTCTATTATTCAGGAGTTCAACATCTGCTTTACGACTGTTGATAGACCAGCCACGGTAAGTCTGTCGAGAATTCCTGCTTTGACCTCGAGGCTAATCAACCCCGCAGAACGGCGAAGAAGATGAAGTTCCCGAAGTCCCAATCAACCAGGATCAAGGTATCCTCCCTAGGCTCATTGCTACTCTCGTTAGTCGCCGTCGACAAGTCAAGAGCCTCATGAAGGACAAGAAGGCTACCCCAGAGGAGCTGGCCACATGGGACATCAAGCAGCTTGCTCTCAAGCTCACTGCCAACTCCATGTACGGATGTTTGGGTTATACCAAGTCACGCTTCTACGCTCGACCTCTGGCTGTTTTGACAACCTTCAAGGGCCGAGAGATTCTCCGCAGCACCAAAGAGCTGGCCGAGAGCAACTCACTGCAGGTTATCTATGGTGATACCGATTCCGTCATGATCAATGCCAACGTGGATAATGTTGCCGATGCGTTCAAGGTTGGCAACGATTTCAAGAAAGCAGTCAACGAGCAGTACAAGCTGCTTGAGATCGATATTGATAACGTCTTTCGCCGTATTCTTCTTCAAGCAAAAAAGAAGTATGCTGCTATCAACCTTGTAGAGAAGGATGGGAAATTCATCGAGAAGATGGAAGTCAAGGGTCTTGACATGAAGCGTCGAGAATACTGTGCTCTGTCAAAGGAGATCTCCCAACACCTTCTTAACGAGATCCTGTCGGGTGACGACACCGAAGTCTCAATCGCCCGAATCCACGAGTACCTGAGCGATATTGCTGGCAAGATGCGTGAGCAGACTATTCCTGTTCAGAAGTACATCATCCATACACAGCTTGGAAAAGCACCCAAGGACTACCCCGACTCCAACTCCATGCCTCAGGTCCAAGTCGCTCTCCGTGAAATGGCCAAAGGCAAGACAGTTCGCAAGGGAGATGTTATCGCGTACGTGATTACGGGCGACAGCAGGAGCTCTGAGCCTGCTCCCAAACGAGCCTACACCCCTGGTGATCTCAAGGCAGACCCTACTCTACTGCCTGACGTTGAGTGGTATATTGGCAAGCAGATCTTCCCCCCTGTTGAGCGTCTCTGTGCCAATATTGTTGGAACATCAACATCACAACTGGCAGAGCACCTTGGTCTAGATATCAAGCGCTACAGCTCATTCCAGACCCAGCAGAACAGTTCAAGCAACGACCTCGATATCCACCCCTTGGACTCTCAGATTCCAGATGAGGTGCGCTTCGGTGATTGTGGTCGCCTCTCTTTGCGTTGTCGCAAGTGCAAAATCTCGTTCTCGTTTGACGGCCTGGCTACGTCCCCCGAGCGTGTGTCCCAGTCCGGTGTTATCTGCGGCTCGTGTGGTAGTTCCATCTCAACACTCTCTGTCGTGGCCCAGATGGAGCACGCTATCCGCACCCAGACAAGCCGGTACTACGAGGGCTGGCTGGTCTGCGATGATAGCCAGTGCGGCAATCGAACACGGCAAATGAGTGTTTATGGTTCTCGTTGCCTTGGTCCTAAGGGACTTGCGCGAGAGTGTCTTGGTCGAATGCGTTACGAATACACAGAAAAGGCTATCTACACTCAACTTCTCTACTTCGCCAGCTTGTGGGACGTCGACAAGGCCAAGGCCAAGGCCACGAGCACTGACATGTCCAGGCAAGATCGGGAGAATATCCTTGCATTGGCTGAGCATAACCGCGTACGCTTTGGAAATGTGAAGGGTGTTGTTGACAAGTATCTCGATAAGTGTGGTCGGCAATGGGTAGCCATGGATACTCTATTCACCAAGCTAGGCTTCAAGCCAATGGCATGAGTTGATTAGGGACGCGGAAGGACATTTATGGGTATACTGTGAAACGTTCATGTATATTTGGGTCAGCGGCGTCCTGAGGATGAAATACTTACATGGGCTGGGTTTGTTTGGGTTTAGCAAAGAGGACAACAGCTTCATATGCCAGTAATGAAGGATTTCGGCATGCACAAGAGTAAGCGAGTCTTGATGTTTAGGAGTTTGATGAGAGCGAAGACTGCCGAGTGCTCTGCTACTAAGTTACCGTATTTTAAAAACAAAACAGTTTTCTCATGCTCGTCCGTTGACAAGACATCTTCCCTGTGTTCAATATTCACTGAATTACTATTCCCGAGTAAGAGGCAGCAAGTTTGAACATATATGTAAATTGTCCCTGCCAATGGCCCATGCTTCTTGGGAATTAGATGATATACAGCAAAGCATCATCAAGACCGTTTCATTAAAGCTCGACCAGGCTGAACGCCTCTATACATTACACACCAAGTGACAGAGCCGTCGGCGAGCTGTCATGCCCTCCTTCTTGGTACAACAATGCATATGCTCATGAGGCTAGGTCGATGGAGCCTGAGTCGTCATCATCAATCATGGTCTTGTTTGAGAACCCTTTCCTAACCCGTCGTGACGTGATGTGATTCGTCAACGTTAAGTGAGGGAGCAACATCTAAAGCCAGCAAAGGGGCGAAAGCATGGCGAGAGGCTGTCCACGTATAACGAAAGGCCAGAGAGGAAGAATGCACCGAGAAAACCATTCCGTTCCGTTCCGTTCCATTCCCTTTCGCGTTCTGCCTCGTTGAGTCCGAAATAAAATTCAACCGCAAATGCCCTGAACACCACCTCCGCCATCCACCCTGAGTCGTACGTATGTATAGGACGGTTGCGACATCATCATCGTGACGCTTTTTACCATCATTACCTCCCCCTTTTCGTGCGTAACCTCTCCTGGAGATAAAGCAGCCAGAAGCATGCTGGCCAACGACAACGATAGGGTCATCCCAAACCCTTGAACCGGAAATCCTCCACAACATTAAAGAACTGAAACACACTCGAAGCGTTATCAGAAAAGGGGCTGAGGGAGGTGGTAATGAGCACAATGGTGAAGGAAATCCCTAGTCCGATGTAGGGGTCACCTCTCACGCCGAGAGGAATCGTGTCCGTCTGTCTATGGGCAAGGTATCATGAGTTCTGAAAAGGAAAATGTGCTCAACTTTTGTGA
Source organism: Fusarium miscanthi (assembly GCA_014898875.1). Classification (NCBI taxonomy): domain Eukaryota; kingdom Fungi; phylum Ascomycota; class Sordariomycetes; order Hypocreales; family Nectriaceae; genus Fusarium; species Fusarium miscanthi. The sequence goes on from JAAVUA010000028.1 coordinate 75,890, forward strand.
CACGTCTGATAAATAGATAAAAAAAAGGCCTGTAAATGCAAGAAAACACAGCACCGCCTAGTCTATTCTGCCGAAATGCAAGACACCGAAGGAAGAAGAATACTTTTACTCGCTCTCTTTCTTATCACTGTCAGGGACAGCCTTCGACATCGCGGGGGAGGCAGAAGTAGACGGGGGCGAAGCCGGGTGGTCGTTCTCCATGTTGGCAAGGAGGCTAAAGACATGTCAGCATGTCAAATTTGAATGTAGAAGGCACCAGACTTACCTGAATGCATTGGAGTGAGAGGTGTTCTCGCGGGTAGGGGGAGTACCAGTTCGTGAAGAAGTAGCAGAATCCTCACCACGAGGACCAAGGTAGCCTCCGGGGCCCATGCGTCTTCCGCTGTTGCTACGAGAAGAGAGCATGGAAGCAGGGCCAAGAGAGATGTTGCCACTTGAGGTTCGGTTGGCAGAGCCCTTCAGACGGCGCAGGTCGTCCATTCCGACCTGGTTGCTGGTTTGCTGTGCGTAACCGGCCGAGAAGTTGCGAGCGTCGCCTCGTCCGACGGGAGGGCGACCGCCACCTCGCTGATTAGTGCGAGCAGCCTCCTGAGCTTTAGCAGCCTGAGCAGCCTCAGCTTCAGCTCGGACCTCATCAAGAGTCTTGGGGCCCTTGTTGGTCTCCTTCGAGTGCCATCCGGCCTTGCGCAGGTCCATGACGTCCATGAGCATAAACTTGAGTCGGCTGGGAAGCTCAGGGAGATCCATCATGGTCTGGATGCGTTGGAAGTAGGCATCCATCATGGGTCGACCCTTCTCAGTGCTGTCGAGGTTGCCACCAATAGTCCTGAGCAGCTTGCTAAGCGACTCAACTTCAGCCTCGTCAGGTACTCCCTTATAGTCGACGAGTTTGTGCACACACTCGTGCATGATACGCTCTGTAAGCATGCCGAGCTTGTAAAGTTCACCGATGAACTGGACTAGACCAAGACCACGTCGCTTGGCGGCAGCAGCAGTATAGTACTCATCAGACAGAAGAGCAGCCTCAGCAGTCTTCTTACCCGCAGCGTCTTCTTCCTCATCAGGCTTGTCAGGTAAGTTAACAGTCCAACCGCGCTCAAACTCCTCCTGGCATCTGTTGAGAAGGTACTTGCGGAACAAGTTACCACCGCTGACGACATTGCCATTCTTGTCTTTGATACGCTCATCACGGACGTCGGGGCTCATAGTCTCGAGCATACGTTTGCAGAACTTGGCATACATGGAAGCCCAATGGGCCTCATCAGTAGCCTTCTCAAAGGTGAGCTGAATGACTTGGCGAAGTGTACGACCGTCGGACTCATCCTTCGATTGGGATGCGATGAGCAAGATCTGGTCTGCAATCCTGTCGAACTTCTCGGGTGTCATCTTGTTGAGTGCCGCCTTAACCTTTCTTTGAACCATATCAGGCTCGAGGTGACCAGAGGGATTAGCAGCAGTTGGATTGGCATTCTTGCCAATACTTGTAGGCTTCCAACCGTTGGCGGTCTGGGCAATGGGCTTAAGCTCCTGGCCAGCAGTCAAAGGCATGGTCTTAGCAGCCTGAGCCTCCCTGACGTTTTCACCACGCTGGCTGCCGCCGCCACGACGACGAGATCCACGGGGAGAGTTAGGAAGTTGAGAGGGGCCACGCGAGGAGCCGCCTGTAGGGAAATTGCTGGGACCACGGCCCATGGAACCAATACCAGGTCGCTGCTGGTTGGAAAGGGCAAAACGGAGTTCAGATGTACTGTTACTGGGGAGAGGTCGGGAAGCGGTAGGGGCGTTGAAGCTACCCATGGGAAATCCACTGCCGATACCTGAGCTAGGGCCACGAGAGCCTCGGCCAGAGCCGCCAGGAGTGTTGGTTCTGGAACGGTCATCGCCAATAAGAGACTTGACTTGCTGGCCAAATTCGAGAGAAGGCTGCTCAGTAAAGACTTTCTGGAACTGCAACAAGAAGTTGGCATCATACTTGAAGGTCTTGCCCTTCTTCTGAACCGCTGCATTAAGGGCAGGGTTAGGCGACTTGATACCAGCAGGGTAGATATCTTGCTCGATAACCTTCAGGAAACGAGCAGACTTGAGCGATTGCAGGGCGGCGCTTGGTTGAGCGGGCTCAACGGGCTTGGTGTTAAGAGGGGCCAGGTTGAGAGCAGCAGGCTTCGCACCACGCTTCTCATGCTTAGGCGCAGCAGAGTCGGCAGGCTTGTCGCTTCCAATCTTCATGCTAGCAAGCTTGTCGGCAACAGACTCGACCTTAGTAGGCTCGGTGTCCTGGCCGCTTCGAGGCTGGGAGAGGAGTTCAGCAACTGAAGGAGCAGATGAGCCGGCCTGTTGGCGTCGCTTCTCCTTCTCCTCTTCGAGACGCTCCATCTCGCGCTCTTGTTCTCGGAGCTTGCGGTCTTCCTCTGCCGCGTTCTTAACACGGTCCTTTTCGGCTTGTTCCTTGGCAATGGCTTTCTGAGCCTCGACCTTCTTGCGATGCTCTTCCTCAGCCTTCTCACGGCGAGCATCCTCCTCTTCCATCTCACGGATCATACGCTCCATCTCTTCTTCCTCAGTTTCTTCCTTCTTGGAAGTCTCAGCGGACTTCTCAGCCTCCTTCTTGGGCTCCTCAATCTTGGGAGCAGCTTGAGGAGCCTTGACCTCGGGTTCAGGCTTGCTCTCAGGCTCAGCCTTAGCAGAGGGTGTAGGCTCGGCCTTGGTCTCAGGAAGCTTGGCCTCAGATTGCTCAATAGGCTTGTCTTCGGTTTTAGCCACAGGCTCGACGGACTTTGGCTTATCCTCCTTAGGCGGCGCCTGCGTGGCTTGCTTAATCTTCTCTTTAAGCTCATCCTGAATCTGCTTGGCAGTCTTGGTGGCAGCATGACTATCAGTGCGGCCGTGAGAGGGGGTAGATGGCTTAGGAGGAGGGGTAGATGAAGCAATCACAGGAGGAGTCTTGGACTGCTGGATGCTAGGAGCGGGAGATGACGGAGTTTTGAAGGACGAAGTGTCAATGACTTCACCGGCAGCGTTCTTGATCTGAATAGCGGCACTCTTCTTAGGCACCTTGACGAAGCTGTTTGCGGTGGGCTTCAATGACGAGTTCTGAGGCTGGGGGGTAGATGACACGACGACCGGAGCATTTGGCTGGCTGGCGCTTGGTGGCCTCTCGGGCTGAGAGGGTGTTCGCGACATGTTGTGACCATGCTGTGTGTAAGGAGTAACATAGTTCTGTCCGTAACTAGGAGAGTTAGCCTGGGGAGGAACAGCCATATAGGGCATATTGGCATAATTGTATTGCATCGACAATGGGCGTCCGAAACCATCCACCTGCGGGGGAGGATAACCGTAGTTCTGTTTTTTTTTCAAAGTTAGCATGTATTCAAAGAAACCACTTCCTGGTGACAAGTCGAGAGACGGAGTTGGTTCATTCAGAGACAGGGGTTGGTAAGGTTTTTTGGGATGGCTGAGTGACGGTACACGCGAGCTGCTGGTATCTGGTTCTCGCCATGGTTGATCTAAACGTTTACTGAAACGCCGACGTTGGTTGAACTCGTTCCCATGCAGATCTCGTGACGACTCTTGCGGGTGGCTGACCTGGACCGACTTTTCCAGGTCGCCACGCTTCCCCTTGTTCTTTTTGCTGTTTTTCGAAGAAGGCTTATCAATTTGGGAAAGGGGGTACTGTACTTGTTGATGCTGTTGAGGCATGGGAGGTTGGTAATGGTATTGAGGTGCCATACCAGGCTGCATGGTGGCAGGCTGCATATTAGGAGTACCCGGAAGCGAGGGAACGAGAGCCGGGCTTCGGGCAGGCTGAGGAGAGTTCGGGTACTGAAGGTTACGACCCTGAGGCTGGAAAGCTGGGGGCATGCCACGGCCCTGACCAGGGCCGTTACGGAACTGGTTGGTGGGGGGGAAACCCACTTGCGAGCTGTAGTTGCTGCCATGGGGATTGTATCCGCGGCCACGACCACCCTGGGGCTGGAAGTTGCCTCGACCGGCGCCGTCACCTTGCGCCGAGTGGCCAGATTCACGTCGGAAGTGAGCTCCAGGCTGTGCATTGGGGTTCGTTGGAGTAGAGCCTTGCCTCATGTGGCGCTAGATAGCAAGTCAGTGATGAGTTCAAGGGTAATTATTCGACAGACGAGTCTGAAAAAACCTACTTCGCCATCGCTACCGAGACTGCCAAATGTCATTATATTGCCTCCTGCCTGTTGGAGACCAGAAGGAGGTCGGCCACCACTGGCTGAAGGCTGAGGAATAGGAGAAGGTGAGTGAGCAGGAGAGGGAACTCGAGCATTTCCACCACCGGGAATAGGAATAGGCGCAGCACTGGAGGACTGAGGTGTGCTGTTGGCCATTGCAGGAGAGTCGTAGCCGAACTGGATGCCAGGCTTGCCAGCACTGACGGGACCACCGTTGGCGACAAAACTGTTAGGACCGTTGGCAGCCATGGTGACGGAGCTCTTGCGAGAATGATCGGAACCGTTGAGGTTAGCGCTGCTGCGAGTGACAGCAGGGACAGCGGGGGTGACGGCGGGTTTGCCGTTCACAGGAGACGATGAGGCGTCTTTCGCATTCTGCGAAGAAGACGAAGCTCCAACCACTGCGGGAGGATGGGATCCAGTTGCAACTATAGGGGCCTGGGCTGACTTCTTAGGCGCACCTGCAGCAGAGGCATACGAAGAAGCCGTAGTCGCGGGGGTGTTGTTCGCCTGGATGGGGTTCTGCTGGTTGGCAGGCGACGTCATATGGGGAGTTCGGTGCCGTTCGCGATGTGAGATTGCGGTGGTGTTGGGATATTTTTTTTTGTGGGCGTCGAGGGAGAAAGCGGAATAGATGGCGCCGGGTGCCGGGTAGGGACGTGGAATTATTCGAAGCTGCAGCGGGGCAACAAGATTCGACGACGAAGAGAGACGCACAAGTCGTTCCCCTTTTTAAAAATAAACGAAACACCACGATCTCAGGCAGAGAGATCTCGTGGAAAGAAACGACGGTAAGTCCGATGGGCGGCTCGAGAGGTCGAGATAGGCCGAATCGAATCGATCGATCACAGGAGAGCGAACAAGGAGTGCAGTCGTACCAATGAAGGCGATCGTAGAGACAAGACGGGTCAAGCTACGTACGATCCTGCGCGGCAGCGACAGAAGAAGAAACGGAGGGGAGAGGGTCGCTGTGATGGTCTTAACACACACAGGACGTGGTTCCAAAGCAGAAGCAAATGGAAATGGGTCGGGTTAGAATATTTTCCACCGGACCAAGAAGGTTGAGTTGGTGAGGATTCAGAAAAAGCCAGCAAAAAATTTTGGGCAGCAGGATATGATAAGGACTGACGGGAAGGGGCGAGGGAACAGGGCTTTCTCCGGCAAGACTATTTAAGAATTGGGCACTGTGCTCGTAAGCAGTGGAAGGCAAATGCACCTGGGGCAGTGAGTCACCTGTAAACAACATCGGCAGAGCCGTTAGGGGTTCTGATGATGAGAGCTTTCCAGGGTGTCTATACAGTGTCAACCACTGCCAAGAATGTGCTCAACACTGTAGCTCCCACGGTTTTTTTTTTCTTCTTCTTTTTTCTAGGCACAGCCTAAGCCAAACATCCAGTCTCCAGTTGGTTGGTTAACCGGGTTGACCTCCAACTAAGAAAAGACGCCGCATAACTAATTTCTCCATCCATTCGCCCACAAAGAGCACTACGTCAATCCCGTCCCCGCGGGCGAGGGCACGCTAGTTAAGGCGATAAACGGAGCCTAAATCTGGCTGGATAGTTCGAGACATTGGAAATAACCACTGTACTTCGAATGAGGATAGGTACACGTATAGGAGAGGCATGAAAACTGACACCTCTAGTCCAAGTGATGAAGGGATTTAGGAAAGTTTGGCATGCATTTCTTGGTCCTGTAGACTGGCTTGTTTTACCACCTTAACTTCACGTCAGAAGTTCACGAGGGAGGATGTTATTGAGAATTTGAGCATGAGGTGGGTGGGAATAAGAATCCACCTCACAGACGTATACAACAAATTCAGAGACGCTCAGGCTGTCGTCGTTGGATGTCTATCAAGTAACTTCACTCTCTTTTGGCAGTCAGTATTCAAGCTAGATGACTGTATATTCAATCTGCCTAGCATGGCATGCATAGCAAATAGCTGTTGGACTCAATGACACTAAGCCTAGTACTAGGCAGATTAGGTTTCAGTAATTCAACAATAACATGTATGCTGTGCCCTCAGTATTGTCCTTGCAAAGCGCTTTCCGGGCGTATTGACATTGATTCCACGATATATTTACCCCAAGCGACGCAACACAAACTGCCTCAGTCCGATGGGCCGGCCTGCCTGTGTTCCTCTTATGGGCGATCCGTAGGTGATGAATTCAGTACGATTGCTACGTCTTTTTGGATGTACGCACTGAAGGCCATGGGAGCAATGCGTAAGCAGTGGATGTCAAGATTGTTAGGGCAAACGGCAATTCCGAAATGGTCATCAGAACATGCGATTTCTACGCCTCATGCCCAGCCCTCACCATTGATAACTCGACAACAATGAATCGCCCATAAAGGAGTGGAGTGATGAGTGACACTGGTGTGAGAGCGCATGGGCCAGGCGTGGGCATCTGCTGGAGAGATAAATAGACAAGTGACAAGGGCATGTCGGGAGTGGTAAAGGAGGATATTGGCCATTTCAGGCATCTGGCTGTTGACTTACTAGGGCCAATGACAATAAAGGGAGTCAGTTCTGTGTTCTTCCTATTTGGACCAAGACTGTAAGGGTAACAATGCTCAAACTGGTAACGGATATCTAGCAGTCACTCCGACTTGAACTATGACCTGGTTCGTTCTCATGAAATGGCCCAACTGGACTGACTCACTGTCCTGTCGACTTGCGGCCCAGCCAACAGCAAACAAACTTCTAAGGTATCCGATACCAACTGAGCCAAACTTGGCTCAACCTCACGAGAGCAAGAATACTGCACGCACTACCTCACCACTATCGTACTAAGTCCGCAAGCTCCGGTCTAGGCATCATTCTGGCAGGCTGCAGTAGGACTGAGCCTGATGAATCGTTTCTCGTCTTTTCCTTTCCGTCTTCATACTCATTACTCAGAAGGGAAACCCGAGCCAGTCGATGTGGACTCTCTCTCATATTATTGCAAACATGGTTTGGTTTGCCTTTGGTACTCAAAATTCACTGATCGAGATTTCTCATACTCTCTGGTGATTCTTACAAGCAGCTCCTAATAATTGCCCAAAGTCAGACGCACAGAGACTGGTAACCTGTCTTCTGCATCAAACATGTTATTTAGCCCAAACTCTAACAAATGACAGGAGCTTCATACCACCGCCCTTTAAAGCATCTGCCTGTTCTTACTACCAGACTGATCTGACAGTTTACAAGAAAAGAGTCACAGTATATGCCCAATAAAAATAATTAATATTCAATTATTCATCGGCGATTACCTCTTCCATAAGTAAATGCAACATAATCGTTGGCATTGTCATCACGCAGCCTAGGATTCTTTCTACTATCACTTGCAACCGGTAACTTCACAAGCGTCACTTTGATCTAGATGAGGCGTCTCATGTAGACTAGTAGTGCTGGCCATCCTGATCTTGTTGTGGGCGGATCTCACCTTGTCACCTAATCCGTGTTGAATGTATACCTGAATAGCCCTTGCTAAACTACCTAATATAAATAAAGAAAAAAGGGGGGACCCCAATTTTACATTGATACGTTGCTTATTTGTTCTGTCTTGGCACCCCACGACTTGGATTCTGTCCAAGCGACTTATCTTCTGTTCAACTTCGAACCACGTCCAACACAAAACCCTCTCTCAAAAATTTAGTCACCATGACGAGATGCTTTCAAACGAATAGCATAGTCACTATTAGAAGAATTTGTCATTTTTGAAACATGATGTAATGATGTACATCGTACGTGTGATCATCGAAATCAGTCAAGAAAAAAACATGCGTGGCCAAACTTTATCTGTATTACTCGCTACAGAAAAACCTCGAATATCAAGTCGATCTGGCCAAGCGGATACTAGCGAGTCGGCAAGGACGTATATGTTTGAATTAAAAGACCAGAAACCTCAGAAATCAACTCTTACCCTTTTCGCACTTTTTCCTCTTTGGCTTACTGTTGGAGACTGTCGATCACCCGCTCTTTGACCAACCCAATGGCGCTAGAGTTCAGCTCTTCTCAACGGTTGTAGCAAATAGTGTCTTATAACGAGCACACGCCAATTGAGTCAAAACGGGAGCCAGCGAGGTGTGTAGTAGGAGGCTCAATGATTTACGTATAGATTCAGGGCCTCGGTTCTTATGCTATATGGGTCCTGGTGACAACAATTCCTCTTATCTTGCGCCGTCCGAATAATACACGAGTGACTTTTCAACCAGCATCTCTACTCTCCTTCTCGAACTTCCAAGATGTCTGCCTCGATCTCCTCTTCTTCGTCATCTTCCTCGTCTTCATCGTTGCCATACCCCCCTTCCTCGTCTTCAGGCTCTTCCATGATTGTCTCAGGCAGTCCACCCTGTTCTGCCTCGAGCTGCTTGACCTTCGTGTTGGTCATCTCAAAGACATACTGACCCAGGTGCTCTACGCCTTCCATTGGTACCTCGCCCTCCACAGCTCCCAGCTCCTGGGTGACCTCTCTCTGCGTAGGCCAGAGCTCTCCAGTTACCAGCATGAGCTTATCTGGTCTTTGGAGCAATAGGTCGAAGGCGGGTCGAAGCTCAGGGCATGCTTCGAAAACCTCGCGGCGGCCGAGAATGTACAGACCAAGTCTTGCTCGAGATAGAGCTACTGTCATGCGTCGCACGTCACGTAAATAGCCCACACGTGACGTTCGGGTAAGCGACAGAATAATATCTGGAAGGCATGTTAGTTTGGGGATTGCTATAAAACGTACAACAGTTCACTTACAATCGTTCTGTTCGCCCTGGTACTTGTCGACAGTAGCTACCGCCTTGGGCATACCAAAGACGGGGTTTCGGGCGCATCTATGTGAGAGCACATCCTTTACCAGAGCTCGTTGACCAGCATAAGTTGTAAGAATGGCGATCTTCTCAGCAGGGTAACCCAGGAGGCGCATGTACTGGAAGATGGCCACTGCGTACTCGGCCTCGCCAAGATTCTGTATAAAGTGAGGCGTGGGTTCCGCTTCTCCCCGACCCTTGTAGTCAGGCACGTTGATAAACTGATAGTCAAACTTGAACCCGGCATTGGCCTTGACAAATTCTGCACTTGTCTGCACTTCGGGAAGGTTGTCCAACTTGGGGTAGCGCCACTGGTAAAGACTTGCGATCGAACCACGAGCACGGCCCTGCTGGTCGAGGGTGACCGTAGGAACGCCCAATCTGACCAGTCTTGAAAACAGGGACTGCTCGAGGTTGGCGTAGTGACGGAATGCCAGACCTTGAATGACCGGTGAATTCTGGAAATGGTCTCCGCACAAAACAACCCTTTGTAGAGGCAATTTACCATTTCGAGGCTTCTGCATCGCGAGGGGCAAAAAGGTCTCGATCTCGGTCACTTGAGCGGCTTCCTCCATAACTACGTTGTCGTAATGGAAACCAAGTGATGCAATCTCTCCTCTTCTAATAGCTGCATGTGTTGTCGTCATGGCGACGATGCGCGCCTCGCTGGTGAGCAGGTAGTTTGCCTTGTCACGATCTCGTCGGAGGATCTCAAACGGAAGTGCGTCAGCTAGCTCCGAGAAAATCTTGGAGATATGACGGTAGCAGCCTTCGACGGCTTCGAGCACTTGCTCTCTGTCACTCTCCGGGTTGAAGATAGGTTGCGGGGCATCTGAAAAGTATGAATGGAAGGGGAAGGCTGCGACGATCTCGGCAGCTGTTGATTCCTCGGCGTAGGCGATCTGCTTGAACCTGTTCCATGCCGGAGCGACGTAAACATTATTGAAATAACCTGCTGTCTCGGCTGAGTTCTCATGAGCTCCAGGGGCGCCAAGGCTGGTTGCTAGTTTCCTCACTTCCAGAAGATAGCGGTCTCGGTTTTCGAGGAACGACTCGACTCGGCCATGCTTGCTGAAGTTTCCTTCCGTATCTAGATCCTCTTCGCCGTGTCCGAGACGCAACAAATGTCGCTCGTCGATATCGAGGGCGACGATCTTGGCAAACAGCTGGTTGAGGGCTTGGTTGCTATGAGCAAGAAGAAGCGTCTTCTGGTCGGGATAATTGTGATAAATGTTGTTGATAACCTGTGTAGCAACATCCGTTTTGCCTGTACCGGGAGGTCCAACAATGACAGTGAGTCCAGGTTGGGTGCCTGAAGTAATGGCTTCAACCTGAGCGGGAGTAAACCGTACCGAGTTGAGCTTGGGGTTATCAACGGGATAAGGGCCATTATTGGGGGGCTTATAACTTGATACCTTCAAATTCTCAATCTCGGCGATAAGTGCAGGATCGGCATCTCGACGTCGCTTTTTGGAAGGCTTGCTACCTTGAGCCTCCTCTTGCTTCTCAACAGACTCTAGGACGTAGGGCGGCCCAAAGCTACCAGAGACGTCGTCACCTGGGTCAATGATCTTACCAGGGAGGCTTTCTGCTAGATGCTGCCAGTCAAGAAAAGTATCCCTGAAGTCGACCTTGCGTTCGCGGTTGGGCAAGTTCTTGTAATGCGCTCCAGCAGGATCCCCATAGCCGAGAAAGACCTCATGGAGCCATTCCGGCAGAGGGACATCTGATAGTACCAGACTTCGAATGGATTCCAACACAGGCTTGAAGTTATTTTCCCTTCTGCCTCTTCTCAGCAGAAGGTTGACTTTGCCATAAACATCAGGCTTGCCAGCCGCTGCCCTCTCAGCATCTCTGCTATAAGCATGTGTGTCCAGCTTGAGTTGAATGCGGCGCTTGGTGTCAAGTTTTCCTGCGCCCTCTCGAACATGGCGGCCTTTATCGTCGGTGATTTGATGGATTTCGGCGGTTCGTACAGTTATCACACCCAATCGTTCAGATTCTGACAAATTATCTCCTCCATTGTTGATGGACTTTGCTAGTGGTGGCTCGACTGCAATGAGGAAAACAACATCGTCCTGTCGGAGAGAATCCCACTCTCTTCGGACTCCTTCACCCAGACGTCTAATGTCAAAGGAAACTTCAGCGCGTACCGTGGATGGCTTTTCGTCTCCAACAAGAGGAGGGACAACCTCAAGGATGGCTGGCTTTGAGATCGGCATCGCCATCTTTGAGAAACCGGCAAAGTTTGTTTCATCTGAGCCCTTTGCCTCTGGGCGTAAACGCCTCAAAGCAGTCTCAATATCCTTTCGAACTCCATAAAAACACTCGCACCGATACAAGATAAGTGACCGCCACAGAAAGTCGCCTATTGAGAGATATTGGAGGTTCAGTTTAGGAAGAGCCATCGGATGTGAGCCATCATATGTTTCTGCCTGCTGGAAACTGTTATCGAAAATTGTCTCCTCGGTTGGTGTCAGACTCATATCTCGTGCCGCCTCTTGGAACGTCTTTCTACGCTCAAAATTAGATAGGAGTACTTCAAGCAACAACTTGCGATCCATTGGTAGATCCAAACTCTCTGGGTAGGCTATTCGGAAACCAAGCAAAGATACCAAGCTCAGAAGCTCTTCATCTGTCAACGGTTCCAGTAATGCCTGCAGTTCATGCCTTTGGTTAATGGCACCATAGTTCGACAGAGCCAGTACCGTAAGCTTCTCTCTGAAATGTTTTAGAGCAATGCGTTGCAACTTCGCGAGTGACGCGCAATGTTTGTCGTACGCCTCTGTTATGCTATACTGGGCGCCTGTCTGGTCATTGATATCAAAGAACGTAAAGTGGGAAAGCAAAGCCTGGAGGTCGCGAAGAAGAGTGTTTTCCTCATCCTTGAACATCGGTGATAATCGCATAGCAGGAACAACATGAAGATCCTGAATCAAGGTGTTGACATATCGTCTGGTTGGAAGCTGGCCCTGGAGATCGGTAAGAAACTCGGTGAAACGTTCGCAGTAGAGAATTTGGTCTAAAAACAGGTTGTCAGCGGGATGTCGCAGGAGATTCGGGCCAGCATATTTACTTACCCGTCTTTCTGTTCTCCGTATACAGCAGACTCAAAAAGTCAAGGAGAAGTGTATAAAGCCAAGATCGTTCGAACCGTAGTCGTGCCTTATTGGGCTCATCAGCGGCATCGTATCGCTTATGCGCGGCCTTCCAGGCTTTTCGTAGATGAGGGAGTTGATCTAGAGTAGCTTCGCGCGATGAGTCGGTGGACAAGTTGTGCCAAATACCGATCGATACAAGGGGAGCACATTCTTTGCGAACAAGGGCGCAGTCGAGACTCTGGAAAGCATATATAAGGAAGCAGAGAAGTTGAGTCCGGAGCGTAACGGATAGTGTTCGGTCGAGCATCATTGACAAGAGTCGGCGGAAAAGTGAAGAGAAATCGACGGGTCGGTCCTCGAAGAGGGCTAACAACAATTAGTTGCCGGTCTGCCAGCAAGCAATGGGGACTCACTCCACGTCGCGAGATGTTCTCGATGTTTGACGTTTGCGATGAGCGCAATCAACAGAACGTGAAAGTTGGAAGCCTCCTCTGTGTATCCTGGCCATAGATAACTAGGGGGGTAATGCAGTCAGTGTTTAATGTCCATTTACTCGTGTTCTTGATGGCCATACCTCTCTAAAGTCTGCAGGCTCTCAAGAAGCAAAAGAGACTTGTACTGGAAGCCCTCACGTTCAAGTACATCCCATATACTTTGTTTGAGAACATCGTTCTTCACCTTGGGCTTCGCTGGCTTCTTGCCAGCTTTCAGCCAATGCTTTCGCGCCAGTTGGACGAACTGGTGCTCCTCCTCCTCAACCTCGGCCGGGGTTGGCCGTCCATCGTTGACTTTTGGCTTTGGTTCGTTCTGCTTTTGCGCCTTGGCAGCGCCGCTGCCCTTGAGTCGCTTCACTGTTGGCATTGTCGCGCTATCGTGTCGTCATGAGCCTGTTGAGTGGTTTGTGAAAGGTCGCTCATGAGATGAAGCGGCAGAGCCCAGGAGTTGCGTGGCCGATGGTATGTTCGAAGGATGAAGCTGAACTTTTGGAGCTTCCACCTCGAATGTCTAAAAGTGACCTGCGCCTCTCAAGCAAACCGTCTCCAGAATTTCAGCCTCGCAGACCCACGCGACGCGCTGACTGGGTCCAGCCACACGCAAAGTAGCTCTAGTGAATAAATACTTCAACGCTAACGTAATTTCAGGCGATTTTGTAGGTCTCAGTTTGATGGTTATACCTCAGTGTTACTCCCGCGACGTCTCAGCCTTCTCGCTTTAAACATATAATCTAAGCGGAACTGGGTGCCCGTTCATCATCTTGATCAAAGAAAATAGAGCCTCCCTTTTTGCCCATACCGACAAATCATTCCCAACTTCTCAACATATCTAAGAACTACCTTGCGATTCGATCTTTGCACCGTAGCGCATAAATACGGCCATTAGTATCCTTCACTCCATGATAGCCTCAACGAACTTTCATCCACAACGACTACTCTAGTTGCGCATCATGGCAGCGCAAGAGATGGACAATCCAGCTGCACCTGCGATCGCAGCTTTCGCGACTCTGCTAGAAGAACTTCTTTCCCAAGCAGAGACCGCCAAGCCAACATCAGCGGTTGAGCCAGCGTTGCGCAAGTCCGATTTCGACGACCTCTCAGGCCGAGTATCAAGAACCGCAGACGATGTTTCCAGCCCAGCTGCTGAAAGTACTGCGTTAACAATCGATAAAGGACGACAGTTTGCTATAATAGAAACTGCGGCTCGTAACATATTCAGTCAACTCATTGTAAACCCCGACTTTCCCATGCGATCCGCGCCTTGCGCTGACCAAAATAGGCGACAACCACCATTGATTCTCCCGACTATGTCAAGGTCTGGAATCTCCTCGATATCTTGTCGATTCTTTCCGACGATGGACAATGTGATCCCGCGCTGTTGTTTTGGCTAGCAGAGGAACTACTAGACAGTCAAACTATTGCTGGCTGTCGTAAGATCTTTGATTTCCTTGAGTCGAGGAGAGAACGAATCACAGCAAACCATTTCAAACAAAAGCAATTGATTATTCTTCGAACATGCAACGAATTGCTGCGCCGACTATCTCGTGCAGAAGATACTGCTTTCTGCGGCCGCGTTTTCATCTTTATGTTCCAAAGCTTTCCTCTGGGCGACAAGAGTTCTGTGAACCTACGAGGCGAATACCATGTCGAGAATGTCACGACCTACGAGGCGACGCGGGCAGGGAATGAATCCAAGATGGCTGTGGACGAACCAGAAGAGCAACTAAAGGAGCAAGCAGAGTCAAAGTCCACACCCAAGTCAGCCGATGCCAACAAGGCAGACAAAGAGAAGCCCCTATCGACAGACGAGCTTTATCCACTATTCTGGTCCCTTCAGGAATACTTCAGTCAGCCCAAAAAGCTTTTTGAGACTACCAATCTGTCTTCCTTCAAAGAGGGTCTAGCTGCCACAATGAAAGTCTATCAAACAGTACACAACGATTCAAGACGAAGCCTCAAACGAAAACGAGAGAGCGGAGAAGAAGATGAGAGTTCTAACACATTCAATCCCAAATACCTCACTAGTAAAGATTTATTCGACTTGGAGGTAGTGTTTCATAACTCAGTCTGACTCCATTCTAAGCTGACAACAATACAGATCAGTGATTTGTCTTTCCGTCGACATATTCTTGTGCAAGCTCTCATCATCATGGATTTCCTCATCTCACTGTCCACCCAAGCACGAGAGCGACTTACAGAAGCTCTCCCCGCCAATTCTAGCGTAAATAAGGCCGTCATGTACAGTGACCAAGTCCTGAGTGACGAAGACGTAAGTATTTCAGGGACTACGATCGCAACAGAGAGCGCTTCAGCTAACCCATTTTCAGGCTGAATGGGCTAGTGACATGAAAAAGACCATTGCGGACTACCTCCGCCAGGGTGCTGATGGTCCATACTTTTATCGAATGGTAGAAACCGTGCTGGCTAGAGACAAGAACTGGGTTCGCTGGAAGATTGAAGGCTGTCACCCCATCAAACGAGACCCAGTCTCGCCCGCATCCTTTCTGGAGGCGAAGGCCAACGTTCAGAAAATGGCTACCAGCAAGCGGCTAAGGTCCGTCCCTATGGGCTCTGTCTCCCTGGACTTTCTCAAGGAGGAGGATGAAGAGACAGCAATGAGTCGGCTCAAAGCCAAGGAGCGCTATGAGCTACCGGAGCTCGATTCGTTCAAACGTAAAATTGCCGACGACGATTTTGAGATCAATATGCCAACAAACGACCAAACCAAAGCTGCTGCTATCGCTGGCAAGGCCAGCAAAAGCTGGAGAGCACTACGAATCGCAGCGCGCTCGAAGCTTGCCGCGCTCGACAAGATTGAAGATCCTAAGAAGATTGATATCGTGTTCGAGGAGCTTACAGAAGTGGATGATATCGAGGACACTGCTGAACCCACAGCAAGTGAAGAAGATATGCCCTCCAACCGAGAACCTATCATCATCTCTGGCATTACAGGTGTAGGCAAGTCAACCATTATCAGAAAACTTATGGAAGAGCGAAAGGGAGTGTTCGCTCCTGTTGTTCGCCATACTACACGAGAGTCTGTTGACGGTGAAGTCAACGGCAAGAATTTCCACTTTGTCAAGCAACAAGAGTTCAACCAGCTACGAGATGGGGACCGCTTAATAGAATCAGGTACTCGGCGTGGCGTCGATTACGGAACCAGTTTCAAGGCCCTCGAGGCTATCTCAGAGAATGGCAAAGTGCCAATAATCGAACTGGATATCGAGGTAAGCCAAACAACCATCAAAACACGTTTTTACTGACATATTGCATGTCAGGCTGCCCAATATGCGAAAGATATGGACTTCCAGGCACGCTACGTGCTCATTACGACGTCTACCCCTGAACTTCTCAAGCAGCGCCTCGAGGCTTCCGGCAAAGAAGAATCTGCCACTCGAGATATCTTGAAGAATCTTTCTACAGAACTCGAGTCGAGTAAGGTCGACAAGCTGTTTGACACATCAGTTGTCGACGACGATGGCGTTGACGCAGTCAAAGCTATTGAGAATTACATATATGGGGAAAGTGAGGGCAAGCAGGGCTTGAGTGAGGACACAGCTATGAAGGACGAGGAGGAAGATACCACCAAGGTCGCCGAGACAAAGGAGGCCACGATGACAGATGCATAATACTGAGATGGAGCATGTCGAAACAATCGTGTGAAATATCTGCACTTGTAGACCAGTCTCAGGTGAACTGGCAATGGGCAGAGCGATGTTACCATATTTTGTGAACTAGTCATCAATTACAAGCACTTCATTGTCTCTGGCACTGCCAAAGAGGCAGAGCACTTCAGAAACATCAGGTTTTGGGCAAAAGACCAACAATAGAATTCAACTATCTGAGCATCAAAGAGCACAAACTGAAGTGAGCTGTCGACAAAGTGAATGCAACAATGCACCCCAGAAGCCTGCCAGCGGAACACACGAGACACGAAGCACATCAAGTATCACACAGGAAGAAAGACTACATAAACAGGATTTTACTCCTCGTCAGAAGACTCCTCCGAATCAGCCTCGGCAAGCCAGGTCAAGAAAGGCTCAGCAGCCTTACGGACCTTCTTGGAGGTGGAGATGTCAGTGTACTTCTTGCTAGCCTTGGATCCCCACTTGGTCACGACCTCCTCGCTGATCAAGTCATGGTGGTAGTACAGCTGAAGAATCTTGACGATGGACTGGAACATCTCGGGGTGGTCGGCGGCCAGAGTACCAACAAGACGTTCGGTTCCACCAAGAAGAGCCTTCTCGTGACGCTCAGAGGTGACAAACTATGGCACGTTAGTACATGAGTGCTTCGTTAAACCCCGAATTCAACATACCTGCTTGAGCATGCTAGCACGCTTGGGAATTTGGGCAACAATGTTCTTGTCGAAGATGGTCTGGACAAGGACAAGAACACTACGATGCTTGCCTTCGATACCAAGCTCCTTGGCCTTGACATAAATGTCGATGGATTCGACCTTGTCAACGCTGCCCTTCTCGTCGGCCTGGGACTGAATCCAGTCGCCAAGCTCATCGTAGATGGTGGGGCCACCCTCGCCTTCATCATCATCATCATCGCCAATATTGAGCTTCTGCTTGAACTCGCCGGGGAGAGAGGCCTGACGGGCCTTGACGGCTTCCTCACTCATGTCAACGGCCCATTCATGCTCCTTGACTTCGTTCTCCTGAGCGGCTTCGGCGGCCTCTGCCGCAACCTTTTGGAATTCGTCGTCGCTTCCAACGTCCTCGTCGCCGTTCTCGTTTGAGCCGTTCTCAGATGCTTCATCACTGCCAGCACCATTCTGACCGTTGGTGCCGTTGGCAGCATTGCCGTTCTGTCGAGCCTTCTTGGCGGCCCTGCGCTCGGCCTTGTCCTTCTTACCCTTCTTGGGCTGGTTCTTGAGGATAAAGCCACTGAGCTTCAGGCGGATGTCGACATCAGTGCGCTGACCGCAGGCTTTGCAGTCAAGCAGGATACGATCATCCTTGATGACAACATCGGTCTCGGGGTTCTTGCATTTCTTGCAGAGTACGAACTTGTTGATGAACCCATCGAGGTGATCCTGAAGTTTGGGGGCATCGTGAGCACCGTTGATGATCCAACGATCGTCTTTGGGATCAATGTTGGTCTGGGCACCAAGCTCAAAGCCAAAGTACTTAATGACATAAGAACCAGGGCGAGCAAGAGAGGCAGCAACACTGCTCAGGTTGACGACGACGGTCTTGATACCGTTTCCTTTACCTTCAATCTTGGTCTGCAGACGCTCCATCTTGTAACGATAGAAAGCATCGCTGACATCGCGACGAACGTTGACGAGAGCCATGGTGGTAGTATTGAGTAATTACTGTCTGAAAGATAGAGGGGACAGGGCAAGGCGGGTGAGCGAGGCTAGTGGTTGATAGAGCCGTGGGATGACAAGGATGTCATGTATAGACTTGGTAGCAGAAGATGACTAGAGGGTGGGCGGAGCAAGGAAGGTTTCAGTGCTCTTGATGATTTTTGATTGACATGTGGCAGACCGGATGTATGATCGGATGCTGGTGGTGATGCATAGACGACAATGGTGTCTCTAGATTTCAACCGTCGGAACTGATGTCGGGGCTACAAGGCTTTCGCGGTATGCGAAATAACTGCAGCTTGAAGAGGTGTCTGAAGACGGAGAGCTGGTCGTGCTGATACATAAACAGCAGTGTGGTTCGGCGGATATATGTGTTCGGGAGGTCCGATTTCGTAGGGAGCAAGCGAAGACCGGTGAAGATGGTGCTCCAAGGCCAACACTACACTATTAACGATGCGAAGTTGGTCGGCCAGATATGAGCGGCGGGGAAGTCAGATAGACGATGCGCGCTGCGACCGGGAGAGTCAACAGGCAAGTGTAATAGTTAAATGCGCTTGGCGCGATGGGTTCAGGGGCGCTCGGTTGGGTTGAGTTGACTTAAGATTTGCTGTCTCGATGAGATGCAGAGTTGTGTGTTGAGGAGAAGAAGAAGAAAAAATGTAAAAGAGGAGCAACCAGGTGAGTTAAGAAGGAGGGAGGGGCGACGTTAGGGCCGACCGGGTTTTTTGTTTTTTGGAAGCCCGAAAGGGACGCTAAAGAATGGGGCAGGCGGCAAAAAAACCTGACACAACCTCAGATTCAGACGGCCTAGGTCAACCAACATCAGAAGACCAATACCTCTGATATTGTGATCAAGACTGTCAGAGAATGGGCCCAGATATCAGTAGCAGAGATAACGTATGGAACTATTTTTGATAATAGATTGCCAACAAAGAAGTCACAAAGGCTGATTTTTCTAAAGTTTGAAACACTACTACGTAGCAAGAAAACTTTTAACTAAAATCTGTGAGGTCCCAGGTGTGTCATGAGGCAGATGATCAATCAATCACTGTACTTTCAGCGCCTCACCCGGTTCGTAGCGCTCCTCCCAGGTAGTGATCCACTGTTACACAGCTCGCTTCGCCAGGTGGGGAGAGAGCCTCTCTGCCTCTGTCCCGTGCTTCAACTGTCAAGCTCTTTCAACAGTGACTTTTTCTCACACTGTACTCGTATCGGTTTGATGGACTGGATGGTTGCCTTTTTCATGTTGTGATTTCGGGATGCAGTCGGGGAGTGACAAATACGACATCGGTGTAATTCGGATTTAAAAGCCACAAACTCCAGCCGACGAATGCAATCACGATCTGTTGTTGTTTGAGGTGGTTTCTGATTGTGAGTTTCTCTTACATAGGTACCCAGGCGATAGAAAGACTCTCTACCCTCAACTGGAGTTGTTTGAGCTCTTCGCCGAGTTGCCGATCCCATCCTTTAATCTATGACAACTGCACTACATTGATAAAACATGCCTTAGTGTGCATACCAATCGCGACTCTGGTCCCCTGATCAAGTTCCTGTCTCCTCGTCAATGCTCATCAACTCGTTGTCGCGGCTTCTGAATCATAGTTCAGCCCTTCACAGGCACGAATTTAAGGAGGCATCGCTTTCCGAGAGGTCGTGAGGATATCAACTGGTCGTCCATCGCCATAGATTCGCTCTTCATTGATTCATCCGGCTCCGTTTCGTATCGTGAATACACGTCTCGTAGCAGGGTCTTCATCTCCGCCATGGCGAGGCTACAGCACGCATTAACATCTTCCCTTTTTACACTCAGCAGAGTTACTCACTGTTTCCCGATGCATCCTCTTCCTCCACTGGAGAAGGCCCATTGGTGTCTTCGTCGGTCGGCGTCTCCTTCGGCTTCCAACCACCTTTCAGGGTAGAACTTGTCCGGCTCGGGGAAGACATGATCGTTGATTCGGTGAACTGAAAGAGCCTGGCAACTGACGACTGTCTTCTCCGGTAAGGAGAATCCATCAATGACACGGCCACCACGGGGAACGTATCGAGGCAATGACATTGGAATGGCGGGGAAACATCTCAGTCCCTCGTTTAAGACAGCATCCAGCATGGGCAACTCGTCAAAGTGGGCGTCGGACTTGCTTCGAAACTCTTCTCGCAGAAGTCGTTGATACTTTATCGATCGGGGCTGTGAAAGTTCCCACATTAAGAAGCAGAGAACGTCGCCGGTCGTATCGATGCCAGCGGCCATATGATCGAGACACTCAGCAGCCATGTCGATAGTATCAAGGACGCTATCCTTCTCCTTAAGCCGGTTTAAGACGGTGAAATCTGCTGCACCATTTTCTTTGGCGTTTTCAATGACAAAGTTGTCGGCCAGGGGAATTAATCGAGGTTTGGCAAAGCTCGTCAGAATGCTGGATCCAAGACGGTGAAGAATCGGGCTATAGTACTGAACCAGACGGTCTAAGTGCTCTTGTAAGCTCCAACACACGATCCTCGGCATACGAGAGCTTACTTTGAAGACTGTCATCGGCAGCAACTTGATGCATCATTTCTTCGTCCTCCTTGTTTTGCAGGCAGTTGCTTCCATATGGGTGGAACAACTGGTGCGTAACGCAGTCACAGGCATATGCGTGCAACGCTGGTTTGGTCAGCTGTGTCTATCTCCTCAATCGGCTCTGCTCTTCGTAATCGGAACTAACCTCTCTATATCGGTTTGTTAACACACTCCTGAAAAGAAGAAAACTCAACTTACAAATACATCTGCCGTCTTGTCGGGTGAGTCAACACAACGCTCAACAAACCTCTTGGAGCGTTCTTGTACCCCGGCCAAGGGGGCTTGCTTCATTACGTTGCTGTTGGCATATCTATCGCCAATCATCCTCCGTCGTTTCGCATGCTAGTCAAAAGGTCAGTTTGATTAAACATCACGGGTCCTGATCTGAACTTACATCGCCTTTAACCAATGTTGAGAACATTGTTCTGCAAAGCACAGTCAGAACCAGCATCTCACTCCTATGGTGTGAGTTCTTACCGTTTGCCGTAGACTTGGAAGAGGTCATAAAACTCGGTCTTGTCATATCCGCTACCGCCAGAACCATAAATCTCTTTGAGAGCATCGATCGAAGTGAATGAGACCTCATTGGGTGCAACCCTGACGACTGGGCCATATTTCTTATGAAGCTCATGAATGTATACGGTACGGTTGGCATTGAGTTCGTGCCATTTCAGTACAAGTGACGTGAAGTTGGATACAAAGGGACCGGGAGCCTTTGCGGTAGCCGAAGTCAAGCGGATAATGATGTGAGTAGCGACAAGGAGAGCAGCAGCTCCAAGCATGAAGCTCGGTGATAGTATCAACATTATAGCAACGTTGATATATTTGAACTTGGCTAATTGATGGCTGCTTCTTTTGCTTCATGAAGAGGAAGGGGGGGAGTTGGAGCAAACCATTGACCGGCTAGATTGAGGTTCTTATCATGAGGCTTATGAGATAGAAGCGCTCCGATATGACTCCAACTCGTCGGGTCCAAGCCCGAATGTCAACTTCGTGTGGGGGGGATTGCTGCGTAACCGAGAGATAAGTTAGTTCATAACCAGTCACGCCCTTTGATCGTCTCTCTATTACATATCCGTATCTAGTTGTCGCTTCTTTGTCCCCTATTGAGTAAAGTCTTCTCCACATTCTGGGAATTCCCGCGTCCACCTGCTTTTAGGATCAATGATAATGAACATCCACATCGAATTGGCATCTCTGAATCTTGACATAAGAATTGTCTGGGTCTCTATACCCGTACCACTTATGGTATACCGATTTACATAGTACAGCTTCCCCATAATTCTTCCAACAGCTCACGCACGTATACAAACAACCGATGTTGAAACTTCCCCGTACTCCAAACCCCAACCCCGGCAATTATGCATATGACTCGACGCCCTATTTCATGTCACGAAGTTCAAACTACCGACTTCCGGACCTCTCACCCCTGCAAGTCTCCACATTCATGTTATCCAAACAGCTAATTCATAGCGCGGCAAAGATATGATGTCCATATAACTTCATAGCTCCGGTTTCTTATCACCGCCAGGATTTTGACGATTACCTCCCCCAAGCATGCCAGAAATCCAACTCAGGCCCGGAATCTGCATGGGAGCCGCAGGGGGATATTCCTTGCCGCCAATCTTGGTTTTGGGAGCACAGGTACACCATTCAGCATGTGGCACTCCGTCGAAGACTTGTTGAACGTGGTTACCGCACCCACGCCACGACTTCTTCGCTATATAGGCTTCAGTCAATATCTCGCAAACTCAATTGGCGCGGAGGGAATGACAGAAACTCACAGCAGGATGGGCAAGTCGTACCAAAGCACATGATGGCAGGTTGTTCTAGTTCAGATGTTATAGTGAGTGGCCAACTGTCAGATCACCTGTGAGCAGATGGAGTTGGGTATTGTTGGTGTGAATGTTCGAAGCGAAGGAGTTCCTTAAGAGCGCCGAGGTTTCTTCTGAAGGTTTAGATTTATGTGCCAATGTCCTCGGACTCCTTACGCAGGTTAGAGGCCGAATTATGAAAGAGAAATGTCATGGTCGCTGAATTAATTAATCGCCGGCTTGGGGAATCAACGCTCACATTATCAAGCCTACCCTAGACATAGGTGTTGATGATCTTTGGGCCCAGCTTGTTCAACCTAAATACCCTAAGCCAGCCAGCTGAACCGTCCAAAATATGGTAGGCTGAAAATAGCAGTGCTTTACAAGTCATAGTGGCTCGTCAAACAAAGGAATTTCAGATATTGACCTCGGCCAGCAGTCAGATCTAACTTCGTGAGAAACATAGCGAAGTTCTCGTACCATCACAGTCGACACGGTATCAACTCGCACCCCTGTCTGACAGGATGCTTATGAGTTGCTATTCATAGTATCAAATTGCCAGGGTATGCATGGCTTGTGGGATGTACCGAGATTCAAAATTGAATATGACCAGTTAAAAAGACTGGATTGTAGAGCTTTCATGTGATAGCGACGAACACTATATAAGACGAATCAATGATAGACATACCTCCAGAGATCTTCACAGCGACATGATCGCGTTGGACCACATCAATCATGAGCCAAACAACCGGCAATATGCAGCATCGTCTTTCAACCGCAGGATCACATATTGAATCCCAGCCCGCAGACACAGCCTCCTTTCAACGGATTACAGTGTCCACAAGGCCAGTCTGGCCAGCATACTCCGCTTAGGAAACAAGGACTGACCGAGACAACTTTCGACAAGGCTGATGAACCGCAGGTGAGAGGTGATCAAAGCTTGAAGTACTCGCTCTCATAGGAGGGTATACATACTGCTGGCATGTACGGGAAGCTTGGAAGTGGACGAACCTATCTAGAGGAGAAAAGACTCAACCAGCGCATATCGACTACGCTAGTGGATACAGTAACTGTTGATACATATTCCAGAATATGTCACCTGCAGTAGAGGAGATTGACAGATTTACATGGGTCGTGCCACCGCTGCTGGAGTCTTGGTCTTGGTCTTGGCTATTTTTCGATTGTCTCAACTGGAGTTTTCTTGTGTATGGTTCTATGCTAAGAGGTAATAAACCATCCGTTTAAAAATAATCAGCCTTGAGTAGCATGCTGTAACTTTCCGTTTCGCAATCTAGTGCAGGGTCTTGGTCACAAAATCTAGGCCCGCCTATCATGATACGAATGCAGCGCCACAGGACATAGGCAGGTAGTTAGTAGAGGCTGTGCTTTGAATGTACTTAGGTAGACCTTGTCTTATTCGTGTCAAGTCCAGACGAGCCCCATATATACGAATGAATAACATCGGCCGCGCAATTTATCAACTTTATAGCTTGCAACACAACCCAAAGACATATTAGCGAGTGGTACTGTATCCGCCTTATCACCCCTCTGCTACCCAATCTCTCAAGGGATCCATGGATGTTCGGTGTCCACGAGGTCTGCACACGGGTAGCAGGGTAGCAAGTAAGGCGCTGGACATCCACTACGGCCCATCCATGACAGCGGGTTCAGCATAGGCGGGCACCCACCTACCTAGACACAGGCAGAACGGGATAGCTCAATCAGCTTGCGTCCTGTCCCGTCCCGTCCGATCGGTGCGCTCCATCGCTTCTATAGGTAGGTGGCTCAAGGAAGTACCTTGCTCTGATGTACTGCCCCGATTTCGATAGGTGACTTACAGGACTTGACTTACCTTACCTGGCATTGGACTCTATCTCTCTCATCCGCCTCCCATAACTTCCGCCTGTTCCATTCTCTCCGACCTCAACACTCGCTGTGCGCGATTACCTCCTCTGAACTCCCTCCTCATTTACCGTCCGCAACGACAATCGCAATCGCAGTATGAGGAATTTCCTCGGCAAGCACAGCAACCGGTCATCGCATGCGCTCAGTGAGCCGCGAAACTCGTCCAAGACGCCTGCGACTTCAACCCCAACGAACAATAGCCAGACTCCGGCAGGCGGTAGTGCTGCGACACCTCAAGCAGCAGGCCACCAGCGTCAACCAAGCCACCAGGCTCAGCAGCTCCAACAGCAGCAGCAGCAGATCCAGCAGGATCAACACTATCAAGTTCAGCAGCACCAGCAACTGCTTGACGAGGCAGACTCAGCCTCCCACGGCGCCCACTTCGGCCACTCACACTCGGTCGGTGCCAATGCCAACGCTGCCAGTGCTAATGCGAGCGCCAACAATCCCTCCAGCATAAACCCCCATTCAGCCTTGTCCTCGTCCCATAACACCGCCTTCAGCTCGAGCGAGTCCTTTGATTCACAACAGCCGCCTCCCCCCTCTCACTACCTGCAGAATCAACAGCCGCCGTTACATCTCCAACATCCCCAGCAGCCTCAAGGTTCTCTACCGTTACTGCCCTCCCCCTCCTCCGCTT